>JAGDQP010054683.1:0-13296 GCA_022664845.1 Lepisma saccharinum
AAAAAAATCAAATCACCAGGAATAGACAATATTCCAGCTGAATTAATTAATGCAGTAGGAACGGCACTAATCAAGGAACTACATAAATTGATAAACGCTATATGGAGAAATGAGGAGCTCCCAAAGGAATGGAAAATCTCAATAATAGTTCCGATTTACAGAAAAGGCGATAAATCGAACTGTAATAATTACCGCGGAATCTCGTTACTTCCAACCTGTTACAAGGTATCAAGTAATATTCTGCTAACACGCCTAAGTGTATACGTAGATGAAATAATTGGAGATCACCAATGTGGATTTAGAAGAAAAGGATCCACGTTTGGACCAGATTTTCGCCTTGAGATAAATTTTGGAGAAGAAATGGGAATACAATGGGACGGTTCACCAGCTATTCATTAATTTTAAGAAAGCATATGATTCTATCAAAAGGGAAAAGTTATACAGTATCATGATACGATTTGGATTTCAGAAAAAAATTGGTTCAACTAGTGAAGATGTATCTCAGCGACCCCATAAGCAGAGTACGGATAGGTATTAATATGTCTGACAGTTTCAAGATTCACAACGGATTGAAACAAGGCGATGCCTTATCACCACTACTGTTTAACTTTGCGTTAGAATAAGCGATTAAAAAATTAAAGGGGACAAAAAAGGACTATCATTGAATGGTTTGAATCAACTGTTTGTATATGCGGATGATGTAGATTTAATAGGGGACTATATAGATGCACTACAAAGCAACACCGATGTCTTAGTAGAAGCGTGCGATGAGATAGGTCTACAGGTAAACATAGAGAGAACAAAATACATAATAACAAGCCGAAACACATGGAATGAAGGAAATAAAAACATAAGAATTAGGGGCGAGGTCATAGAAAAAGTAAACAAATTTAAATACTTGGGAGCGTACGTAACAAACAAAATTGAGGTCACGGAAGAAGTAAAAATTCGCTTAGTATCGGGGAACGTATGTTTCTATTCAGTCCAAGAACTTCTAACATCGCGATTAATACAAAGGAAATTGCAATTGAAAATATACAGAACGGTTATTCTGCCGGTAATACTTTACGGTTGCGAAAGCTGGAGTACGACCCTAGCAGATGAACATAAATTACGTGTGCTTGAAAATAAGATTTTGAGAAAGATATACGGGCCGAATCGGGACGAGATGACTGGAGAGTTTAGGAGACTGCATAATGAAGAACTCCACGGACTGTACGATTCACCAGATGTAAAAATAATGAAAGCGCGACGACTATGGTGGGGCAGGCCATGTAGCTCGGATGGGGAAAAAACGAAGATTATATCCTGGTTGGAATGTCGGATGGAAGGAGACCATTGGGAAGACCGAGACGTCGTTGGGAGAACAATATTAGAAGAGATCTTCGAGAAGTAGGTGTTCGTGATGAAAACTGGCTTGATATTCCCCAGGATAGAATCTAATGGCGAACGTTTGTTACTGCGGCGATGAACTTGCGAGTCCCATAAGCCATAGAGTTAGTTAGTTAGTTAAGTACACAAGAATGATTCTCCACAGGGTGAGACGGAATATAAGGATAGTAATGGAACACATAATATTCTATTAACAGCAGCAGATCAGTTAGTGATAAATATTAAGATTTCATTATGGCCTTATGGGTTACCTGATGCAGTCATTGAACAAGCAATGCGTAAATACGAAAAATTCTTAAAATATCTGATGAAACTATTTCCTTAGAACATTTTTCTCCGCTACGTAATGGGGAAAAACAGAATGGAGTTAAATATACGTGTATCTTCGTATATAGAGATAGCAGGGTACATGTTATATTGTTAGTTATAAAAAAACAGATACCTACTTGCCGAGCATACGGAAGTGTGGATCATTTGACTGCAAATTGTTATAAATGTAAAACTGCTATAATGGTTCTATTGGTAAAAGCATGAACAGACCCAATCCTACTTATAAAGGATCTGTAAATACAGGGATAGGCCCAAGCGAAGAAAAATATCGAATATAAATATTTACGAATCTTTTCCAGTCATGTAGAAATCAGGCAGACAATATACAAGTGCAACTACAGTTCCTTTCAACCCGCAAACTATTTTTGAAACAAACCATGTATCCTTCCTACTGAAGCATGACCCAGATACAAGACGTCGGAAGCAATGGAAGTGAACAACATGAGTTCAGAGAACGGACGTAATGTTCCTAGTGAAAGTGTTGTAATGGAATCGTCTTCGCAGCTAAACTAAAGTGAAACTGAAGCTCAAGTAAGTACAAAAATTAATTACTGTACTTCAGTGACATCATTCTTATCAAGTTCACAATTTCTGCATGCTGCAAGAAATAGTAAAACAAGTGGTGTTGCAAAACTTGATGAGACCAAGAGAAATATAACCCTGCAAGATATAGTGAAAAAACTAGTTTTCGGCCATTCCAAAGTAACGGACGTGACATTCGCACGGCTATTTAATGCAACCCCAGAGTTAAAAGTGGTACATACAAACTAAGAAAGCCTGCAAACGATAGATAATAATCTATTGTGTATACAGTTGTATTCGTATATTTATTGAGACATAGCTACATGTATATACAGGCATTGGAACAGTGGTAACGGACGTGACTCGCACGGAAGGAAGAGGGCTACATATGTTTACAAAATGCTACATCTCTGCGTTTCTGGTGCACCTGCGATAGCCAATTTTCTCCTATGGATTACTTAAAGCATTAACAAAGTTAATCAATGATCATATTTATATCATAATTAAATGATTAAGTTTAATCAGGAGTTTGTGTGTCCTAGTTGGAGTAACGGACGTGACCGATGAAGGTAACGGACGTGACAAGTATAAGTTTATCATATCCAACTCTTCAGTGAACACATGAATGTAACATTGAACAATAAATTTAGTAAGTTTACTGACAGGTAAGGAGATTCCTTCATCTTTTATTGTAACAAAACTTATTTAAACTTAATACGAGACTCCTTCATCTTTTATGTACCAAAACGTAATTAAAAACAAAATAGAGAATATTCAACATATGTGTAATATCTGTAAGAGTGTTGATTAAATATTTCAAACAATATAACAGTACAATTTGCAATATAATGAAAGAATGGCATGAGAAATTGCAAAATTAGAAAGAACAGTTTCACTAACAAACATAAGGTGTTTGTCACATTGTTGAAAGTGGTGGTAGCGAAGCAAGCCAGGAATTGTTAACACTGAATTCCAACGTGCATCCAAAAGGACCTTGTTTCCTACAATGTCCTCCTTGGGCACGTAAAAGAGATAGATATTCGTGCAAATCTCCTCAGCTGCGTGATAATACTCGAAAGAAGAATTAACTCTTACAGATTTAGCTAAAATTCTTCTCCAAACTAGGTTTTTCAAAGTTCCCCCTACACCATCTACAGCCCCTTTACCGTGCGAAGCTGCAAAGGTATTCCATTCAACATGAACACCTAAGTACTCTTCAAAATAACATAAGTTGGACATAATATATTTATTTCTGAATTGTGATGCAGCATTATCCGAGAAAATCATTAAAGAGGTCACCTCTGGAAACTCTGATCTAATGAAATTTCCAATTACTTTTAGAAAAGTCCAGACACTATACTTTGAATGAGTCATGTCGCCACTTATGATGGCTAATGATTTTACGTAAGATCCGTACCATATGCAGCAAGTAAATATTGTCACTTGTTGCTTCCAATGTGCACTCTGTATCTGGTCCTGAGCTGTTAACACAGCGTTTTCTGAAAAGTCAATTTGAATTACCACTTCAGTTTTTCCACCTCTCTCTCTTTGCACGCTTCAAAATACTCGTAACAGTGAGTTTTGAACTTTGGCAAGTAAACATTTAATTCTCCAATTGCGTGATTCACCTGTACCTCCTATTCAGTAACTTGCAAATAACCTGAAACGTTTTCCCACTTTTTTATTTTAACTTTCTTATCCAAGTTAGCATCTTCAGGGAGCAGATTTTTTACATCATATTCACAACTTTCACATTCATTGTACATGCAATTTTCGTTTTTCACATCACAACACATGTCAAACATAAGTTGTTTGGGACTGGAAGGGAAAGAAGAAACACACGCTGATATGCCTTCAACCAAAAACGAGAAATTCAAATGTACTTTGCAGACACAAACGTTGTGAAGAATCTTGCTCATGACAAAAACATGCAGGTTGCTTAAAACGTGTCACGTCCGTTACCCTTAAAACTCCAAATTAAAGCAATTTGCAGGCTTCTAAATTTCTACAAAGGAAACTCCACGAAAACTAACTTTGGATTTGAAATTGAAAATTTTCTCTGATCCTTTGTTAAAAATTTATGTAAACTTTTTTATTATTTTGGTAACGGATGTGACACCACAATTCCTAGGTTTTCAGTTAACACAGAAGCCACTGCAACTTAAATTCTGCAATTAAATAACACTCAATCACAAGTCAAATAATGTTCCCACATTTATAGATGCAGTACGTTACATAACTGCTAATTTTAACGTTATGATAACCTATGAAAAACTGCTCTGCAAGTGCCAACCTAGCACCAGTACTCAAACTCCTATTTCAGTCACTCGTAAAACTACTATTTCCTACTACGACAGGTTTATTTTGCTGGATCAGTAAAATTTACACATTTTTCTGTACAACCAAAGAAATTGTTTCACTTGTAAATAGTTTCCAATTTTTGACTGATTGGTTTCAAATTTTCTGGAATGGCCGTTTCGCAAAATTTGATGAGACCAATTGTTTATAGAAGGATAATAGTGCAGTTGTTCGAAATCAGATAGCTTTAACAACTCAAAATATCGATAAAACATAAACACGTGACTACGTTTCTGCCGCATCTTTACGGAGGTTTTGCTGTCTATGTCTAAAAGAAATAAACAAGTTGATTTTACAAGCACAGGAAATATTAATACACGTATTTCTCAAGAAAAACAAACAGTTAAAGGCATTCGGGATTAAACAATTGACCAAAGAAAAACACGTAGTGCAAATAAAAAATGAAAAGTGAGAATGTTGGTATTTGGGACGAAAAGGACTATTGACAGATGATTTGTGTTGCTTTATGTTATCACGATTATTATTTTCTCATTAGACGAGATTTATAGTTCCAAATGTTTTGCCTTGAATTTTATAAACAGACAAAACATAGTGAATTAGTTAGAAAATGGTGCTCCTTGTAGTTATAATTTTCCCTAATTTTGTCAAGAAACACAGCAGCAAGCAATTATTCTTTTTTATCCAATGTTTTCTAGCTTATTCGCAGTTTTTAAGGATGTCTAAAAGCTATGACTTTCATATTGGTACTTTAAATTTTGCATCATCCATCAGCCAGATACGACAAAAAGCTTCGCAACTTGCCACCTCGCGCCAAGTTCCAGTGTTCCTTTTACATACTATCGCCAAGGAACTTAACTCATCCGTCCTTCATTTCACCACTTTTTGGGGCTGCAGAACTTGGCTGAGCTTTTTGCACCTCTGGTGTTTTTTGTTCGGATATATATTAAGGAAGTAGTTCCTAATTTTTTAGTTATTTGATCTCTGGTTTTAGGAAATTCAACAAAGCAAAATGCTTTTTGAATAAGATTTTAGTAAACCTCACGATTTACATGTATAGATGACACTAGTATCCACTAAATTGATTTTATTTAAATTAAATTAAGCGTTGGCTTAACATTCGGATGCTTCTGGTTTTAATCCCAGCGGCCGACCATCCTGATTGAGGTTTTTTCAGAGAGTTCCTCAGTCACATGAGGAAAAAGTCGAAATGGTACCTTCAAATTATGCCCTAGCCGACACCTTTCCGTATCCTTTCCCCTCCCTATCACGGCCTGAGCCTTAGATGCCTAAAGGCCATAAATACAATTAATTCAAATTCGTTGGAGTTTAGTGAATACGTATTTTTTCCTCTGGGGGATAGACTCCCGTTTCTTTGTACGTTAAATACCTTTTAAAAAATCTTGTTTGAACCCTCTCAATTTGAAGGTTGACTTTGGTATGTGGATTCCATACTAGGTTTGCGTATTCCAACTTGGAACAAACAAACAAACATATTAATTTCTGTTTCTCTTAGCGAATCAAGGAAAAATATCATTTTAGTACAGTACATAGGAAATGTATATTAAACATGTCTTAGAAAGACTTTTCTCTTTCATTGCTACAACGTTCGGACATCTAAACTGCAAAAGTGTCTGTGTTAATTCAACACTTTTCGATGTCCCGGGGTGATAACTACTTTTCTGTTAAATCAACACAACAAACAGTGTTGTTGTATTCTGTTATTCAACAAAATGGATGTTATCAATGTTGATTGAACACTGTGATAGTTCTTTGAATGACACTCTTCGTTGTGTTGAGTCAGCATTGATAACTCATACGTTGTGTTGGATCATCGAAATCAACACTTTCAACAATCAACTGTGGTCACTCTGGGACACAAAAAGTGTTCAATTAATACAGCCATGTTTTGTAGTGTATAACATATTCGAAGAACAAAGTGTTGTAACGATGTGCTTGATACATAATTGTTCATTGTCTTCATTCTTTGATAATCCTGTTAAAAATGGTTATAATGATTATATCTGTGTGTTCATGTTAATAAGTAAATAAATAATGAATAAATTTGTATTCAAAGTACACGACTGATGTCATTCTTTTCTACGGCAGAAGCCCTAAAGTTCAAATGTTAATGGAAAATTTCAATACAATATATTATCCTTTATTATAATAAAAGTAGTCGTCTTCAAAGACATATTGGATTAAAAATGTTGCCAAAGCCTATCTGTACAAAATTCGTATGAAAATTAATAAATTACCCAATTTCATTCAAAATACACGGTAAAGAACGGTTTCTTAAAACTGAGAAAATATCTATCACATTTCCAAGCCGGTTCCCATTTTGAAGTAAGTGAGAATGCTCATATCTCGTTTGAAACAACTGAACTGATGGGACAGAAAAGAATTATATATTTTTTCCGCATGATTATAATGTCAAAATATGTGGGCATGCAAATTTTGGCCACTCGAATGCAATTACTTTGGGAGATATCGATGTTATAAAATTTAAATTTTGTCTGTGGAAAGCGATAAAAAAAAATTGTGAAAATACCCTTACGTTCTTAAATTGTCGAAAGAAATGGAAGGCAAATACACAGTAATGGGTACTGGGTGGGAGGCACTACCTGTGGGAGAGTATGTTCTTCATAGCCGCCAACTTGATGTCCGCCATATTGAATCTCGATTGATTTTATTAAATGGGAACGGGGTCGTGTCATTCTGAGGTGGTATTTCACGAAAAATAAGTTTGTAAAGTCAGTTTTTCCTTAAATGTATTATTGAGGGATGTAAGGGTATATGCCCCTTTTATACGGGTAATGATGGAATAACCTAAAAACACCCACTTCGTTTTCGAATAACGGAAGAAATGAAATCCAAATCGATATCGATAGAGAACTATACCCAGGAATAATTTGTATGCATGTGGATTTCATTTCCTTCGTTATTTTAAAACAAAATGGGTGTTTTCAGGCTATTGCATCATAACCCCATACTAGTGCCGCAAACCCTTATCTCTCACGATCCCCTTCAAATTTAAGAAAACCAATAGAGATTCAACATGGCGGGTTGAAGATGGCGGCCATGAAGAACATACCCTTCAGCAGATAGCTTCTTCCACCCAGTACTCATTACTGTGTATTTGTCTTCCATTTCTTTCAGTAATTTTAGAATATAAGGATATTTTCACACTTTTTGATCACTTTCCACAGACAGAATTTGACTTTTATATCATCAATATCTCCCAAAGTCATTACGCTCGAATGGCCAAAATTTGCATGCGCACATACTTTGACATTCTTATCACGACGGAACAACTATAATTCTTTTCTGCCTCATCAGTATGTTTGCTTGTAAGAAGATAGTTTCTCGGTGCACAGATAATTACTTATTTCTCAATTTCGAGAAACTGTTTTTTTTATTATTATTATGTTGCGTCACAGAATCTTTAACTTTTACAGAATTTTGTAATTTGGATATACGTATATAACATTAGACAAAATACTAACTTTTAAACTACACAACTTTGCCTACATTTGGACATATTAAGAAAATTTTAGCTTAATATTTTCTTTTCAGCGTATTGAGGGGTAGAATTCAATTGCTTACAGGTTTTGCTAGGGTTACGGCACCACTTTCCAGCCACTTAAGCAAAATTCTGACTTTGGTGGTGTGTAAATATGCACAAAAACTATGAAGAAGGAAAACAGATAAGTAAATACATACCTTGGACTTTAGGTCGTGTATTACCGCTGTATAAAAGGAAAAAGCGCATATTTGTAAACCGTAAGGAATATAAATATGAACATATAGCAAAAACCACCAGTTTCCAGGGACACGCTACCAGTAGTTGGCCGTTAAGTCCCAGTTTCCATCCACACGAGTCAGACTTACTCTAAACGTTTAAGCTAAATAATAAAATAACCAACATAAATAAAAATAAAATAAAATAAACAACACAATATATAACATAAAAGCCCGCATTCTAGCCATGCAAAACAAAATAAAATGTCTTTGTTAATAGTGTTCTAACAAACGAAAACATCGCTTGTAAATTTCACAAGCAGGCAAAAAATTCAATTAAAACAGGCACTTTGTAATGTCGTCCTGGGTGTACGACTTTCGTTTTTCCATCCTTCGAGTCTGCAAATAATGAAATAATTTACCATCAGCTTAATCTTGTTCTTGCAAGTTCGTAAACACAAAACATTCTGTACTGTAGACTGGGATAAAGTCGACCAGATTATTAAAGGAAATGCTGGAAGCTTTTTTAAGTGGGAACCTATCCTCTAATCTAGACCCTTTTGGGATGGTCAGTGCAGTGATTCCGTCATCCACCCCCCAAATCCTCCAGACCCCCAACTTGAAAATTTTTGCGGTCAAAAATCAATAGAAACCATCCAAAACACCACTTACACTCTTCTAATTTTGACTTTACACCCCCCAAACTGAGAACCCGGTAGAATCCCTGGATCAATATTAAGACTTGTAATCAATGAATCCCGGGGTCGATTTCCGTTTGAGACACAGATAGTTACGCTAATTTAAACTGTAAGTTCAGCCCTTATGACATCATTTTCATCCGGTGGAAAGCAATGGAAAACCCCCATCGGTTTATCAGCAAGAGACCTTCGGGTCAACATCTGCCTTCGGGCTGAACATTCATCATCATGATATAAAACAAATCATTAAAGTTAGAAGAATTATTGAAAGTTGAAAACTAGTAAACTTTGCTCCATTCCAGAGTTCGATTTGTAGGGGGGGATGGTTGGGATTTCCCTATTTCCGCAAAAAATATTGTGGCTCTGTTTACAGATACCTCTAGCCTGCGATATGGACGATCCCAAAATACCGTATAATACATATCTCACTAGTTCTTTCCCCTTTCTGTAAATTGTACAAATTCTACTGTACATTTTGCCGGTGGCTGGAAACTGGTGCCATACATAATTAACATTGGGACCAGTTAACAGCCATAATGGCTGTTTACTGGCTTCACGCCAAATTTTTGAATCAGTAATCCAGCCACGCAATAGGTGCCAAAGTATTCAACAAATATATTTCAATTAGTTTCTGCTGTGATTGCCAATGCTTCCTCTTTCAACGTGTGTACATTTATCTATGGCTAACACTTTTATATTAATTTTAAAAACAATCATCAATCATCGATGCATACCTGGACTTTCTCTTCCTACTAACGATGCACACAATGGAGGTTGAATTTGTGTGTTCACAATTTCCTCGCTGAATAACTAAAATAATAAATACCGGCGTTACAGACCGATATGTCCTGAGCCTCCCCCAACGCCATCTATCCGCGCTTGGTGGAAGTGCATCCACCTGAGTGACGGCACAGTGTGGTCAACTCTGCGCGCCACATTGCTACGAACAGGCGTATTAGGGGCTTACCAAACCTAGTGGCGTCCTTACCTTCACGTCTTTATTCACGTGACTCCCCAGTTGAACCCGGGACCACGCGGACATGAGTCCAACGCTCTAACCACTAGACTATGGAGCCCCCCTCAAACTATGCCTCACAAAATTTGAAACAGTCAATGAGGACGTAGATTACATATGAACATCGAAACGATTGCCAAAACAACATGAGCTGCGCGAGTCAAACATCAGACGCCTTATTTACTTACTTTTAAAACTGTAGTGGCTGGACTGGAAACTGGTTCTTGGCCGCAAACTGGTCCGTGACCCTATAATGTTTACGTGTACTAAATATACAAGGTACGTTCTACAGTGAAGTGGTTTTGTTGAACTATGGTAGTGATATCAACGTGATAGACTAGAAACTCAAATGAAGAGAAGTTTGTATTCAACTTTGAAACAAGTCTTTGAGCAAATGAATGTATTCTGAAGTCTTGAAAGTGGTAACACATCTCGCATCAGAAGCACAGTTTCTCGCCTCGTTTAAGTATTAGTTAAATTCTTCATGTTAAGTCACAAAAGTTGTATGGCGCGGTATGTATAGAACACCTCTGCTGCCCCATTCTTCTCTCATGAGAGCAAGTTGCACGCTCCTGGGAGTGCGTGTTATCTCACTGTGCTCACTATCACAAAACGACAAAACAATTCCACTAATGTTCCAGCTCAGATTCAAGTGGGTCCACTCAACAGGAACTCGTGGAACTATAACTCCACAAAGATTCCTTGGAAAATGAGCTGCAGGCAGTTAACTTGCGTAATGAAATATTCAAATGAAGTCGTTTATCTGCGCTGCTGGTAAGGTGAGAGGAGAAGAGTCCTTCGACGGAAATATAAACGTGTTTATTGTCATCTTGAGTGAGCTTTCGCGTTTGCGTTGATACTAAAAGATAGAAGCAAAGTAACACTTGCAAGCCATGGAGATGTTAAAGGATTCGTTGTTGTTTGCCATTAGTGATTCTTTCCCTAGAATTACACGAAACTCTCATAATTTCTTTCTTTTTTTTTTTCGTTTATCTTTAAGGAACATTTGTTTGCACGTACAAAGAGAAGTTAGTTTACATGAGTTGGAATTCTAGTTTTTACATTTTTTTAGTGCGAGTGTGTTTTTCTTTTCAAGTACAAATAATTACCTTCTTCCCTTTTCTTAAAAGAGAAAAGGACTCTTGCATAAATGAAAATTATAATTTTCTTCAAATCACCAGTCTTGCCACACTACATTCAGTAACGTCCAGAAAAGTAGTGAATACATTTAAGTTTTATCTTCAGTTTACTTTCTCTTGTAATCAAATTAAAGTTTAATGTTGTTAATTATTCAAGGACTGATCTCAGGTTTATGGAAAAATAACTAACGAATAAAAATTCCCAGACACCTAAAACCATACTTAAGTCAGTAAGGAAGTCCTAAACGAGATAGGGAACACAAAACGTGCTACAATTACACTGCTCAACAGTCATTTTGCACCAAAGTCACGTCCTTAGAGCACAAAGTTTTGTGTCCAATTTTGTAAATTTTACAGGAGAGCGAAAACAAAATTCAGAACGTCGCGGAAAATCTATTATGAAACAAAATTACACTCTAATTTTCCGGTTAACTGTATGCAAATTTTGTGCTTTCTTAGCACTACTCGAAAGAGTATAGGTACTGAGGTATCACATATATTGCAAGTACTCAATTTCGACAAACGCTGGACATAGAACCTTCGCGCTCTAAGAACTGTTTATGTAGCCCTGTGTGTATAGTATCAGAATATGCCCTCAGAAATGTCATGTACGTAAGATTTTTTAACATATAGAGTTTAAGAATTTCTTTGTTTGCTATATATATATTTCTACGTTTGTTCCTTTCTTTTTTGTAGTAAAATAGTTACGAAGTAAGTTACTATGCAGGTAATTATCCTAATTAAGATTTAATATACAGAGGAAAAACCTATTGAAGGAATCGCCGGAGAACAGGGTAGCGTGGTGACAAATATAAAGTTCGTGGTGGCACATTTGTTGCGAATTATAAGTGGTCGCATTGCTGTTAGTTTACAGGATGGGTTCACGGATTTTTTCTGTTCTATTTGCTTATCGGACAGCCGAGACACCAAGAGCCACCCTACTCTATGCCAAGGGCTTCTACAAAGTCTGGGAATGGGATAACTTGTGAGTAAATCATCCTTTGCGTTGAAACGAAAATGTATAAAGTACTTGGTTGATTCGAATGAGACAATCTGGTTCGGTTTCCTATAAAGTTGAACTTGATGAACATTATATGAACTCTTGATATGAAAAATCAGTCGTTTGACGCTATTGTTTTCCCAGTTAAGTGAAACAAAGCTAAAAGGGGACACATTTATTAGGCCATAAATCAGGAATTCACTGAAAGATTTGCTTGTTGTTAAGCTCATGTATCTCGAGTCATCTGCTTGGTCCGCTTTCAAAGATACTTTTCACATATTTTTAAGTGGCAGAGAAGATAATTACTAATTACAATACGTTCACTGCCCGCATATTCCTTTACGTAAAAAAAACCACTTGATCTTGAATGGCACAAGGGATTAGTGACCAAACTAGCCCTGCTATAAATCCCGGATACCTACGTCCATCTCATTTCATCGTATCTTCAGTACAGGCAATCCCCGGTACACCGTGATAATGCAACATCAGGTACAAGGACAATAAGTGCGGAAGTACTACAGAACAGCGCACTTTCAATTTTCTTGCCATCCTCTTACTTCAGATCTTCCCGTTACACCACACTGCAGACTGGCAACCTTTGCGGGCGATACCGCAATTTCACAATACACCATATCATCAACCATACACATATTGCATTGCGAAGGAAACTCTAACTACTAGAAAAATTATCAGGACACTACAATACTAAGATTAATGCCCAGAAAAGTAAATCAATGATTTTCACGAAAAAAAAAAATAGCTTTTAACCCGACTGCCACCCATTCCACTGTTCAACCAGGCAAATCATACTGAACCAAAATACGTCCAGAAACACCTTTGGACCCCACATCGATAACCTGGCAATGATAACAGAGCAATTCGCACAACAGGTATCACCCCACTACTCAGAAACAACACCCTGCACTACACCATCCAATATCACATCTGCACTGCAATCATCCGCGCCATGATGAAATACGGTTGCACCGGTTACATTCTGCACAATCACCCTTGAATCGCTTCCAACGAGTCCAAAACCATGCATTCAGTCTGCTGAGAGCATACTACTATTGTAATGTGTCCCTTCTCTCTTATTGTTTGCCGATCCGAAGATCCAGAAGGTTGTAAGTCCAGACCCACAAA
>JAGDQP010054684.1:0-13295 GCA_022664845.1 Lepisma saccharinum
GTTAGTTGGGATGTTACGCAGGCAATCTGATATTTAGGCGTAATTTGAACTGACAGGAGGAAAGATATGATCTTTTGTGTTGTTGCGCGAAGAAACTGTTTTCGGATTTGAACCATGGAACCTTCTCTTCTCTGAAACTTCCGCCGTAAGAACAACCTCCCCCTGAAATGCTTCCTCTATTGCCTAGACTTTTAGTAAGTGTAGCCTATGTGATAGATTTGATACCGGTCTATTCTCTTGGGTTTCTTTATTTTATAGAAATAAATAATATTTATTTTTTATTCATAAAGAAATTTCTATGGAAGTTGCTAAGTGTTGAAGACGAATAACCCCTCCGCGTTCTGTCTTATTGAAGTCTGAACGAGTGGCATTTGTTATTTGGTGGACAAGGTTGAAATTGTGTCTTGTTTGCTTTTTTGGAAATATCACATCATTGATAATAAATTGGATATATAAACGTTTCTTCATTTCGTTTACAAAACATTTGAATTGTGATTAGCACTGAGGAAGGAATAATATTGAACCTTTGCTTCATGAGCAGAGAATGTTCAAATGTTGTTGTAAGAAAAATTTGTTAAAATTACCAGTATAAACTGTGGAATATCAGTAAGTGTAAATAAAGATAGAATGAAACTCATCGGTTTGTTTGAATAAATTTTGCGAACTTTTATTTGTGTAGACGAAATCAGAAATAAAATATTTCTAACTGTTTAACTAAACATATACTTTTAACAGCAAATAATGCGTTGGTTGCTGATGAAATACAAATTGACGGTTAAAAAATCACGTATTGTTTATATACTGATTTTGAACTTTGGTAGTGTAATTATTTGAGAGAAATTCTAAACATGTGAGTAGTAGTACCGCCACTTGAAATCACTTTGTGAGAAATTGCACTAGGAACTCCTATTCTCATACCTTCGTGAAAGGCTACGAGCATATTTCGCATCCCCCTATTTATAAAGGACTACGAACACATTTTCGCAACCCTCATTTAACATAATACACATTTCATAAAAGACTACGACACCTTTCTTGCAACCGTTATTTAATATAGTAGAGATTACGCCCTCCAACACTATGAAAGACTACGGCAACTATTTTCCTCCCCTACTTAACATAACAGAAAGAACCTAACCCATATATTTTCAAAATCCCTATTTAACATAGCAGAGATTACATAAGAAACGGGTTTACAAGCATAACACAGAGGCTACGGTCTATTTATAAAAGACTACGGCACAGTTTTCCAACCCCTAACAGAAATTATAACAGAAATTTGAAGTTAGTTTCTATACCACACCCTATAACCTAGGTAAAGGCCAAATATATCTCGTAAACGGGTAGACATATTGAAATTCTGTTTTAAGCATCATAATCTAAAAAAATTCCGGACATTTTGGCACTTAGGACCACATTAGCCAAAGTTAAAATATTTAGCCCTGTATACCTCGTTAACGGCTAGACATATTGAGAGTCTGTTTTCACATTTGGTATGTGGGCATTGAGTACTATATGCAAAAAGAGTGGTGTCCTCGAGGTCAAAGGTTAAATATTTAACCCTGTATATCTCGTAAACCTTAAGACATATTAACATTTTGTTTTCACATTTAGTATCTTGGTATTGAGTACTATATGGGAAAAAAGTGGTGACCTCGAGGTCAAAGGTTAAATATTTAACCCTGTATATCTCGTAAACATTAAGACATATTAAAATTTTGTTTTCACATTTAGTATTTGGACATTGAGTACTATATGCGAGAAAAGTGGTGACCTCGAGGTCAAAGGTAAAATATTTAATATGTATATTTCATAAACGGCTAAGCTTATTGAAATTCCGTTTTCACATTTGACATTGGGGCGTAGAGTGACCTAGGAACTTTTTATTCTATAAAAACTTATGAAAAATATTTCCTTTTATTATACTAAAATATTTTATTATAAATGAAAGGATACAGTCACTTTTTCCAAAAAAACAGCAAAAATTAGACAGGACTTCCACCATAGTCTACACTATAACATAAATTTAAAGTGTTTGTAAATACTGCTAACTTAACTCATTTGGCTATTCATCTTGCAATCAACCACACACACACACACACGCATGGGTTACGGATAACTTAATCTCGCTCCAGTGACCAACACATACTATGGTTTACGGATAATTTAATCTCGCACCAGGGACCTACACACATGGTTTACGGAGAACTTAATCTTGCGCCAGGTACCAACACATTCACATTGTTTACGGAGAACTTAATCTCACGCCAGGGACCATTCTCAGAAACGAATAAAGCATAATATCGATAACATTAGTGTTGCCGGTTTTTTACTAGAATCTAGTAATAGTAATAATGGCTGCAGGAAATGTATGAATAAACGGAGGTAGTTGATCTGCAGTATATACACCTATAAAATAATGGCATTTCTTGCTTTAAATGAACCTCTAATCCTACACCTCCCTGTAGCTGCGGGCTAGTATGAAATAAAGCACTAGTACTAGAATCGGGAGTTAAATCAAACAATAGTAGAGTATAACCATTAGGATATTTGACAAGTGAGATATCATTACCTTGATTTGAATAATAAATACCAGAACCTGTAAACATTGTAGAATATGCTTGTATATATCGCTTATTATCAAAATCTGGCTGTAGTGGTCTAGATGGAACATAAGTTCCGTGGATATACAATGTAAAGAATGACATATTGAAATGCTTAAAATTAAAAGGATCTGTCTGATAACTACCTTTCAAAGCTGTATTAATAACAAACCAAATAATAATACGCATTGTGCCGGAAAACAAATCTCGAAGAGTGTTATCCATAATGCCCTGCGGTTAGGTCTCTGTCTTCACCTCCACCTTTGTTATCGGGTATTTTACTCTAAATTTAGGATTTTGTAATACTTTATTTTGTGCTATTTTCACGGTGGGTGACACACCAACCTTTTTCACAAACAGTGTTGCATCTGTAATTACAACTTCTCCCTCAGCTCCAGTCTCGCCCATTAGAAAAAAATACGGCTCTTGCTGAAATCAGCTTAATACGCAACTGTACACCACTGAATAGAAATTTTTCCTGATTGAAAATATCACCATCAATATAGCCCAGTAATTCAAAGGGCTGACTTAACGCTGTGCGAAGTGAGCGTTGTTTAAAACCTGATTATTATTATCGGCCAGATTGTGCATATGATCGGCAGTATCTTAAACCACATTGCGCTCGGAAGAGTAATTGTTTTTGCATTGCCATTATAATTCAGTAGTTTTTCATTATACTATCGTTATTGATATGTAGGAAATAGGAAATTAGTTGATTATTCAGATATATCTGTACTTCGCTGAACATTGCACTAAGAAAATCATTTACAGAACCTTTTTTCTGATCAGCAGTTGTTAAATCAGAACCATCGTGTTTCGTAATTTTCCCTCTAATATGTAGCATTGTATATGTTAATCAATATAATCATCACCGTGGCCGGGGATTATAAACTCTATGGATGCATTATCAGACATTGACGCCTCAGCTTTATACGGCACTGTTTTATTACCAATAATACTCGTTTGAGCGGGCAGACCCGCAAATGGATCTAATTCTGATTTCGTACGCTCACACTGCATTTTTGCATTTCTGCTATTAATACCCAAACTAGTTTATTTTTATAATACCTTATTACGAAAATGTAGTTTTATACATACACTGCCATATTGAAAAGGAAGTGGATTACCCGTGCTATCTCTTAAATCAATAATAATTCGATCAAACTCTTTACGATGTACGGGGACATAATGAGGTTTTTCGAAGATATGAACATAACTAGCACCATACTCTTTAATATTTGTATTTATAATACGTAGTAGTGGAGCAACAGTGTCGCCTGCCAGCTGACGTTCTACAATATCACTATAAATATACATGTGTACGGGTTGCGATTTATGTAATTCAGGCGGCTAACGCGGATGATGGACAAATGCAATATTATCTGACTGAATATGATCAAAACCTAGAATTTTGGCTAATTCGGGTGATAGAGGATCTTCAACCCCATTGTCATCTTTTCTTACTATACTGACCTCAATGCGTTTTAGCGAAGCTTTAACTTTTAATTATAAATTCAACTCATCGCTTTCAAAGTTAATGTGAGATAGAATATCGTCAACATATTAATAATGGCCGCCATTATTTTAGTTACGTTCCAGCTTTCTTTAACCGAGATCTTGTATTAGATATTATTAGTATAGTTGGAAACATTCTGAAATGAACCTGTATAATGTACTTCTACAACAGCTGTTTCCCACACACCTTTCTCCAGCACGAGATGATAATATAATTTTGTAGTATAACACGCCAGAGTATTTTGCGGAAAATATTCCATAAAACTGTTACTGGGGAGTATGAGGTAAAAACTAGTACGCTGCTCCATAATCAATTAAAAATATCTCTCTTCTTCCTCTTTTTGTTTACACTACCAAATGCTGGCTTACTTTTACGTTTTCCTCCTCCCGCCAACACTTGATTTATTTTATTTTGTGCTTTATTCTTTAAATTACTTTTTGCCTCTTGCCAACGTGCTTTTAAATCCTCTTCAACGGGTCTATCACTATTTAGTACATCTTCGGCTGCATTAATACCACCACGTAACAATTCTTTACCAACAGTGTTTGCACCTTGTTTTAATAATGGGAATGCAGTACGAAAGAAACCACCTAGAAAACTACCAATACCATATCCTTCTTGATACGGTGCACCTCTATATACATTATATACCTGCTTGATGCGAATAATATTGGAGATATGGATCATTCATTTTTCTGCTATATACACAAATATAGTAGTAGTTATTATGTATTATTATTATTATTACCATCCTTTCTCTGGCATAGAAAAAGGTCTTATTTCCATTTTATAACCACACATCTACGTTATCTCTTAACAGAGGGCAGTATGGACTCCAACGTTTATGCTCTTTCAAGGGGATATTATAAGATTGCCAATTACCTAATTCTAAAGTACAATATGCACATCTTACGGTATCGGGTAATCAAACGAAATAAAAACCACACGCTGCAAGTTGATGTGGTGGAACTTTCCATTCCCCCGGTCTTTTCAATGTTGCTAGCCGTTCGTTAAATAGGATACTGGAACCCATGAATTGAAGGAAGCTGGAAAAGTCCGCCAGCGAACAAGTATTCGTTTACCTTTAGCTTCTAAAATTTCGTCTTTTTCGTAAACTTTGGGTAGTGGCACAGCTTGTATTTCCTCTTCGTAAAATGAACCATCAATCACATCACCATTTAAATCCTCTAATACATAAACCTTTTTTTCTTATATTATATTTGATTTATTTTCAATATTTTCAGAGTTCAATTTTCGTTGTAGCCTTTTGCAAAATGTCCTTTTGCCTTAGTAATTTGCACAGTATACCCTTCTTTATATATTTTGCTTTAACACTAGTACTGGTTGGTTGTTTCACCAGTCTATTCGACACTTGTTGAAACGTTTCTTGCTTCACTAAAGCTGGTGGTAATTTGTGCCTAGAATTATATCCGTGAATTAATCGGTGGAGCACATCTATGTAGCGGTAAGTCTTCTTCGCTGTAAAATATTTCCACATTCTTTGATTCATTCTGCGATTAAAACGTTCTACGAATCTTGCTTTAATATTGCGTCTTTCGGTTGTGAAAAAATGAATATGTTGCTTTTTAAGTACGTCTGGAATGATTTGTTAATAAACTCTGTACCTTTATTTGTTTGTAGCCGCAGAGGTTTATGCCTGGGGGTAGAAGTATTTTTTTTTTCTGGAATGCCTTTATAATATTTTCACCACTTTTTGTACGCACAGGCACGGCCCATGCATAGCGAGTAAATATATCAATCACTGTTAAAATATACCGGTACCCATCATTATACGTATTTTTCTAGACTTTGCATATCGTTTAAATCAGTTTCCAATTGTTCATCAATATTAAACACAAGATAGGGATTCCGTTGAAACCGTTTACGTGCTGGTTTATGCAGTGTATATGTCGGTAGTTCTTTTAATCATAGTTCCACCCTGTGTAAAGGTATTGATTTCTTCATAGCTTTTCGTAATGCTTGAGCTGTTGAAAACGAGGCAGGGTGTGAAGGGTTATAGTAAATATTAGCTAACTTCTCCATAGTTTATAGTTGCGCCAATTGACAGCTTTTTTACGTTTATGTGATGGTTCCGGCTCCTCTTTCTCCTCCTCTGCTTTTTGGGGAGCAGCAACTCTCAGGATTCGAATATACTCTATTCGTTGAGGGTTACCAATATACTCTAAGGGTATATTGGATTTTGCTAATAGTACGCAAATTCTTCCCAAACGGTGGGTGGTATATTTTTCTTACCACACCTAACAAAATTAGACATTAAATCTACTTTATTAGCACAAGGAATTGTTTTACCACATATACTAACATTGCCATAAACATCTCATTGAATGTCATGATTTTGTTGTAATTTAAGTAATAAAGGGCTTGCTTTACGCAGGCAAATTTCGGGGAAGATAGACATTATCTCAACCTCCTCCACATTCTCCTCCTCCTCATCCGCACCACCCATTTCAGCATCAGTTGTTGTTGTTGCTATTGGTTTTTGAACAATGTGTAAATAATTATGCAATAAACCTCTTTATATTGTACCCATTATCCTTCTACACTCATACTCTTATTATTTAAAATGTCTTTCATCTCGTCATCGAGATTAGACATAGTTTGATAATAATGTAATTTTTCGGGCGAAATGAAAATAAGTTTTTCCGCTTGCTGTATTTTTTAAACAGACTTGATAGTAAACCTCCTAGAATGGGTGCAAGCAATGCAGTGAGAAAACCACCTTTTTGTACAAATATACATTTTTCTTTTGTTTCAGCGTCGGTCCTTTCTTTACCAAATACCTAAGCTGATTTTTATATTTCCGCAATTTATTTTTCTCCTTTATATTTAACGGAACGTTTCCTTGCAATACGTTATAGGAACATTCACAAATAGAACGAATTAATTCGGAATCTGCATTTTGTAATATCGCCTTGTGTGCTTTAGGTTTTGCCTTTGCTAAAAGTCTTAGTAAGCGTGCATTCTGCTTATTAATCATTTTTTTGCGTCTATTATAGTAAAAATAGTTGTTAAATTATATAAAATATTGAAGTTAGTATTATTTTACAGGCACATAAACTTAATTGAATGAATCCGAGGGGGAAACGTTTGTTTGAACACGCTGCTCATTGGGAGTATTCTGTTTTAGATCAAATAGTGGACATTTTGGGTTGCATCTTGATAGGCTTCCTGAATAAACTTTGCGTTACCTGGGTACAATTGAAGTACCAGGTAATTAATTTTAGCCTGGTCTCTAGGATTTTCAAAACATACTATATATTGACAATTTAATGAAATATCACGCATGCCTCTAGCCTGATGGATTATTTTCTGAGTAATAAAAATAACACTTAAATTCCTATGGTGGCTACCTTTGGTGAAAATTCCTACAAGACGGGTATTACATTCACGCATTAAATCAACTGTAATTATAAGGTGTGAGCCTTCTTCCGCTGAGAATTCACCACCGTGAGGCAATCCTTTATATTTACAGCATGAGGAGAGAGTATTGTTTAAGGGTTGCCATTCGCCATAACACCATACTATATTTTTTCATTTTTCAGCATAGTGTTGTAGAAATATTTTTACAAAGTACATCTTTCGACATCGTGTCGGGCCGTCGACAATACATGTAAATGAATGTTGAAACTCCATATTTTAATATATTATAAAATAAATTATTAGTATAATAAAACATTGTTATTATTACGATTTAATAATGCCAACACTTGCAGTACAATTTGTTTGGACAAATTAGAACATTCTGGAATAGTATTATTCTGTTCTAAACACTTTTGAGCATATTGTGTTACGTCTTCACATAGCTGTGAACATGTAAATATTGCCTGTTGAATACATGGCATGTAGAGATGAAGTTTTCTGCACGTATAAAGACTAATATTTACCTGGTCATTATTGTCATCATCTGATGACCGAATAATACACTGGCGAATACTCTTAAAAGTATTCGATAATGATAGCTTATAATTAGCGCTGATCGAAAATTTTGTTGGCAGTGAAGTTGTTGTAATCGAATTAAAATAGCTGTCAATATATAGAAAATATTATAGAGAATTGTACCACTCGTTAAGAGAAAAGCGTATATGATCGTAGTAATTATGTAAAATAATAACTACAGAAAATATCCCCTTATTATCATAATATGCAAGACCGACATATATTTTAATTTCATTTAAATAATAATAATGATTTAAAATTTGATTATGCATTATTTCTTCTCTATACAAGGAAAAATAGATACAATACTATAATAACTTATTTCATCTATTCGTTGTTGTTTTTTAAACCATATGGAACCGTATCATAATTATCAGCGCATCTTTTTCTTTTCGTGTACACCAACTGATATTTTTTCTTTTCCGGCCTAGAAACAATATTATGATCTTTCATGCGAGTAATCTTTCTTTTGCTAGACACATCAACAGGTGGAGCGTTGCTATGTATGATCTCTTTAATTTTTGGAAATTACTTTATTTAAAATTTTCATAATTGAACTTTATTTCTCGAACATTACACACATAAGAATTTCCTCCATTATCGGGGCTGTATACTTCAAATTCATAGTTCTTTGGGCCTCCGGAACAAAACTCACTACTGAACGCCTCAACACCTCATGCTTGTAACTCGTTAGTAAGTTCACCAAGCATATCACTTGTTTCTAACTTTGGCCCGTCTGGAGTCTCCACTAAATTATACTATCCGTATCATAGTACAGCACGTATTTACCTAATTTGTCCAAATAATTAAAGAGCTTCAGACGAGCGTGGGCAGTAGTATAAGCAGCTATTATCACATTTATATTGGTGTGTAGTACACTCGCGCTATCAAGATATTGCAAATTTAAAATTAGCGTGTGCTCGTTAATTTGAATATCTTCGTGCACCTCAATATTTTTATCGGCTAACTTATTAAAATATTCCCCCGCGTCAGTTATTATTGATTTTTGACTATAATTTTCTTTCTCATCGAATTTACCCCAAAAACTATTTAGTGCTAATTTAGCTATCTAATTTAGTGCTCTTACGACCATTATTTATACATATTTTGTCTATATTTTATACTATAAAGTCACTTTAAATGAGATACAGTAAGTTTGAGTTTTAAAATATTTTACAGTTTGACACAACCTTAAAATAACGTCTCAACTCAAACAGAGAATAACTACAGTAGAAGAAAAAATGTTCCTCTATTTTCAACACTGTAAACTACACTATTCACGATGAAATTTTCACTCTCGGGTGATCGACGACAATGCAATCTACATTATTCACGATGAAATTTTCTCCCTGGATAGATCTTCACTCTACGATGGCCGGCGGCCGACTGAGGGGGTACCATAGAAACAGCCCGGCTTTTATGGGCAGTTCATGACGTAATGGGGATAAAACAGAATAAAAACAAAATCGGGAAAGAACCGATTTCGTAGATGACAACGGGTAAACCCCGAAATGGAAACAAAATCGGGAAAGAACTCATTTGGTAGTTGATGACGTCATGGGGAAAATCGGGAAAGAACCAATTTCGCAAATGAGAGCGGGGAAAACCTGAAATGAAAACAAAATGGGAAAAACTTCACTGAGCCCCAAATATCTTGAGAACGGTAAGAGTTAGAGGAATACGGTTTTCAGATTAACCATCATTATGACAACGTCTATTAATAAAAAATGGTGACCTCGAGGTCAAAGGTCAAATATAAGGTCAAACCCTCTATCCTTTGAAAACGGCAAGTAATAGCGAAAAACTAATTTCAGATTCAGTATTAGAGTAACAAAACACATTTGAAAATTAATATTCTGTGACCCTAGGAGTAAAGCTAAAAGGTCAAATATACAATATCTCAAAAGCGGTAAGTGGTAGAGACATGCGGTTTTCGTATTCGTCATCACCGACCCGAATAATATATAATCTGCGAGTTTCTTAATTCTGCGCCTAAATTTGAGAATTCGACAAAATTCGAACCGCCATATATTAGAAGCTACAATAGTTAGAAAGAAGCTGTTTTCATATTTGACATTCTCGGGACTAAAATAAATTGCATTATAAGTTTCATTATTCTACGACCACGGGGGCGAAGTTAGTAAACTGACTTCAGATTTGACCTTTGGCCTGGAGGTCACTACTTTTTTCACATGTAGTATCAACGCCTTAATCCCAAATGTGAAAACAGAATCTCAATATGTCTAGACGTTTAAGAGATATTCAGGATTAAATATTTGACCTTTGACCTCGAGGTCACCACTTTTTTCGCATATAGTACTCAATGTCCACATACTAAATGTAAAAACAGAATCTCAACATGTGTAGCTGTTTACGAGATATACAGGGTTAAATATTTTACCTTTGACCTCTAGGTCGCTAATTTTTTAGCATATAGTACTCGATGCCTACATATTAAATGTGGAAACAGAATCTTAATATTTCTAGCCATTGACGAGATATACAGTGTTAAATATTTGACCTTTGACCTCAAGGGCACCACTTTTTTCACATGTAAAAATTCAACGCTCTAATCCCTAATGTGAAAACAGAATCTCAATATGTCTTGCTGTTTATGAAATATACAGGGTTAGATATTTGACCTTAAACCATAGTACCATTTTGTTAACTTAGGCCCAGGTAGTTTTCACCGATTAGTGACCCTTGGTTATGGTTATAAGTGCTTATAGTCAACAAATTCATATTGACTATTATTGATCATTCGGTCGAGTGTGGTCTATTATGTGGATTAGGTATAGAAACTAGCTTCAAAATTGACATTTTCACTGTTGTAAGACCCTAGCCTCTGTGTTGTGTTAAATAGGGTTTGGGAAAACTGCCTGCTAGGGGCTGTGTTGGAAACAGACTTGAAATTTCTGTTGTAATCTCTGCTATTTTAAATAAGGGTTTGAAAAAGATGCCGTAGCCTTTTATAAATAGGGGCTATGTGGGGTTAATCTCTGCTATATTAAATAGGAGTCGTTGCCTTTCATAGTGTTGGAGGGCGTCTGATATGTTAAATAGGGTGTGTGTGAAAAAAAGGGGTCGTAGCCTTTCATAGTGTTGGAGGGCGTCTGGTATGTTAAATTGGGTGATGAGAAAAGGTACCATAGCCTTTCATAAAATATAAGGGTTAATGAAGGGTCGTAGTCTTGAATACACTGGTATAATCTCTGCTTTGTTAAATAAGGGTTCCGAAAATGTGCCGTATAAGGGTTAGGTATTCAGCTATTAAATAAGGGTTGGAAAAATGTGTTCGTAGTATTTTATAAATAGGTGATGCGAAATATGCTCGTAGCCTTTCACGAAGGGGATGAACAATAGGTGTTCGTAGCCTTTTATATATTATGAACAAACACGGCGACACAGCGTATCAAACAGCCCTGGAAAATCGACTCCTTGTTATCAGCAAGGTACGGGGAAAGTAGTGCAATTCCTCACAAATTGATTTCGAGTGTCGGCACTACTACTCTTGTGACTTTAGACATATACACGTTATTCAAATCTGTGAGTGTTGGAAATGAAAGATTCATCATTGTTTCCTAACTGACATTGCTTGGTAGTTGGTTTCTACTTGTTGTGTTTTGTTCTTTGGAAGATGAAATTTTTTATATTTTGTAGATGTAATCTTTTAAATTTATTTTTATAAAGCTGTTGTAACTGTTTTCGTACGTAAGAGTCGCTGTAATCTTTTAAATTTATTTCTATCAAGCTGTTGTAACTGTTTTCGTACGTAAGAGTCGCAGGCACATGTACAGAATTTGGTTGCAGGAGGAATGAAAGGGCTTTTGAGGTGTTGAAAGCATATATATATAATTATGCCTGAAGATATAGTATTTTTTAAATAAAACCGACTATTGATAGGAGCCCGCGAACTCAGAACAGGTGTAGACTTTAAGACATTAGAGAATTTTGGCTCAGATGGGAGAATTGGTGGAATGAAGAAAATGGGAGGACAACATATCCACACGGTTTTGTCCTGTGGAAAGCATACATGGCATGAACTGGGATCGAACGGATGACCTCAATCGCTAGACATGAGTGTAATATTACGGAGACATTGAGGTACCCTTAAAGTCATAGGCTTAATAGGCTTCGCTAAATGTTTACTACAAATTCATAATAACATGTATCTTTTCCTATGCACCAGGGAATGTCTCAGACATCCCTTGATAAATGAACACTGAATATGGTAGAGGATGAATTATTTTAATTTGAACTTGAGATCTTAATTGAAGCCTCGGTAAGCTGTATAAACTGCAATTTTTACCTAGGCATCCCCGTGTTAAATCAAACACAGTGCTTCTGCACATTCCGGTCATAGACGACTTGATAAAATCCTCATGCACCAGGGAAACTCCTCAGTGACACCTAGAGATTGTTTTCGCAGTCACCACCACTACAACGTTATTAGGCCAGGTGCAGCCACCACCGCCACAGCATCATTAGGCCTAGTTCACAACTAGAGGTTATATGTTAATTAAACACCCTATATGTATACTATTTCTAATAAAAGCCAGTTCAATACAAAACTGTTCTTTCGTCTTTTCATGGTATGAGGTATTCACTATCCAGATACCTAGATAACAGATATGATTCAATGGTAGTGCACTGGCATTAGCGACTTATTAAATTCGAATTCTAAATTTCCCGAAACCCAGCTCCTACAATCCAGATAGTAATGTCATAGACTTTGAATCAGCAATTGGTTAGCAAGCGTGTTCGAATCCTAGCCAGAGTATGCAGAGCTGAGCTCAAGAGTCTATAACTTCTAGAGCTTCTACCTAATCCATCCCAAGCTGAGCTAATGATGCGGAAAGCCATTCAGTTTTCTACTTTTTTGAAAAATATATTTTTGATTTAAATCATTGATTTTTTGTTAGGAAAGAAATCTGATTTATATCATGATTTAAATCATCTTTTATTTAAATCCATCAACCTTGGCATTCATAAGTGATGTCACATACTTACAGAAGATGATGGAAGACGTGTCGGTTAAGTAAATCATAACGAAGTTGTAAGATATACATAAATACAATTTGTTGTGGGTCATGCATTTATTTTACTAGTAGTTGTATGTTTTTGAACATACTAATGCGTTTTAAAATTACTAAGTAACATGAATGCAATTACGCCGGCCGTTAGGCCGTGCGATGTTCGTCGATAGGCCAACGGCTCGA
>JAGDQP010054685.1:0-13295 GCA_022664845.1 Lepisma saccharinum
CACGATGCACATGAAATAAATAGCTCGTTGTGGCAATAAAATACGGATCTGCTAAACTGCAATCACTCCACGATCCTTGTACTTACTGTTTACATAGTTGATGGAATATTACCTAACAAAATCTGTTAACGTAGAATATTTAATCTGAAGCAAAGAAAATATGAAATTACATGAAAAACTTAAAAGTAATATTCCTTTTGTAAAGGATCCAAATTTTAATAAATAATATCTCATAGATAAGAAGAAATGCTTCTTACTTGACTTTGGAACTTAGTAAACCAGGCAAACAATGACCTGAGACACAGCTGCCTAAAGGTGTAAATAATTCCAACATTTAAGGAGAAAATGAAGATTTTCCTAATGCTATGTAGCCGCGTGTGGTTGAACTGTACCTAGTTCTTCATTTTCTCCAAAGAAGTATGGTTTTCTCCTTGAACTTAATTATTACTTACTACTTAATCCTGTACACAACGAGCCTGGTAGTGAAGTTTCAGGAGATTATAAATTAATGTAGTGAAGCGCAATTCTCTAAATACAAAGTCTCAAAAAGTCTGGCTGTCGGTTCCACATTTTCCCCAGACTGGATTCGATGGAGCTGTTCCGAGAACTACACGTTCTAACAAAATAGCAAAAAGGACTTTTAAAAAGAATCAACTAGCTCAGCGACATGCATGCATGGAGCAGCTCCATTATAATCATTTCACGGACCTTGTGCTCTCCACTTTTTTATGCAATTTATTATTTTATCCATTCTTGGCTTCACATTCAATACGCTAAGTTAACTAATGTTAGGTTAGGTTTGGTGTCGTTTGATTGCTTCAAATACGAAAATGGTAAGGAGTACAGGGATCATGAAGTGAATATAATGGAGCAGCTCCTAGTTCTCTACCCTCTAACATGATTTTAATTTCACGTCCATGACTATTTTCTTCTTTTTGGCGGGGGTAATTATGCAGTACATTGACTGCAGTATATTTTAATTCTTCTGTTTAAAACTGATGCATTTCAATGATATCCAAAGAATTGAACTACAGAAATTCGTTGCTGTATAGCTATAAGAGTACCACAGCAAGGCTGCATTTTCCTTCCTAGTAGCTGTATCATGTGTCGTTCTCATCACGTGTGCCAGCCTATCAGCGTTAACCATCGACCTCCACTAATACGATACTGGACTGCTCGGGGGACATTGAAAAAAGTGTTAGTTCCTGAAGCCAAACTAAAGAAGGCTCTGTGAAAGGAAAACTCCCAAATAATCGACTAATATTGTCAGGACTAGAGACAGAAATAGATTATAGATTAAACATAAATCTTTAATAATTCTTGTATTTACTTCACATCGTAATGTTAGTTGTTTTCTCGACCCGTACGTACAATAATAGACGAACAAAGAATAACGCACGTACATTAGCTTCTGCAGGTGAAATATCTAAGATTTACTAAATTCATGAAATGCATAAGGAAAACGTAAAAAAATCCTTTCTGTTTAACCTGCATTAATAAACAATGCTTAGTTTCAGTTATGTAATATAGTTTATCCCAATTACAATTCATGTAATACTTCTTCCACAAATTCCTCACCAATGCAATCTTTATTATACACTATTTTCGGACCATCTTCATTGTGATAACTTCATTGTGTGTCCTTGTGGTCTTATTTCTTACACGTAGTGTAACCAAACATAACCTAACCTTAGCTTACGTAGCGTATTGAATCAGAAACCATAAGATGGTCAAAATATGAAATCACACAAAAAGGATAAAAGAACAAGGAAAACGAACTAATTACAATGGAGCACACCCCTATTTTCTTGTTCCATTTACACACTTGGTCAGCTTGTTCAGTGATATTCTTAGTGAGCAGATTACTTGACTTTAATGTGATATACGTAACGTAGTCTAGGTAGGATATCCACTTTGTTACTTATTCACATGTGCTGGGATTACGTTATTAACGACTTACATAAAGTAACCTAACTTTACCTAAACTAACCGTGAAAAAACACATATTAACGTGTACACGGTTCACAGTTCCCATTCGCTGTTCCAATCTGTGATAAGTGATGGCATAGAGTCGAATCACCAGTACTTGGAACAGTGAACCGAAATTTGAAAACCACTAACCTGAACCCTGAAAGAGAAGTCGGTAAACAAATAATAGCACAATCATTAATAATTTAAATGATAGGCAAGAAGTTAAAACGTAACGCTATCTAACTTGACCTAAACGTAATAGTAACTTTTGACGAAATGAACGATGTTTGGATGAACTTGAGATACTATCCTGGAAGAGGAATCAGTCCTCGTTAAAATTAATTTCAGATGAGATTAGAATCGAATTCAATCATTCGACCTAACTTAACTTCAGCTAACCTAACTTTCACGGTTTTGATTGATCTGGGGAGTATTAGCCAATTTTTAAAATATCAATAAATATATACCAAGAGGTCTTGGCTCAATGGTAGAGCGTTGACTTAGCATTCAGGAGATCATGGGTAGAATCTCAGCGGTCGACCATCCGGACTGAAGATTTTCCACGGTTTTTCCTCAGTCACATCAGATAAATTTCGGGATGGTACCTTCAACTTTGTCCTTGATTGTTGCCTGCCCCATCCTTTCCCCCTCCTTTATCTCGACCTGAGCCTTAGATGCCTAAGGGCCCCACACACTACAAATATGAACAATAGACATCCATTGTATGCAGTCATTTCCCCCCCCCCCCTTGACGTCCATTTATACACTGGATAAAATGACACAACTATGATGTAGCCCCTCCCTTGATCATATCCTGGATCCGCGACTATATATATATTTGACCCATTTTTTAAAATAATTACTTCTGCCTCTCTCAAGTCCATTAACTGTTAAGTTTTTTAAAATCCACAAACATGCATGCTCCAGTTAGGATTCGAACCCTGGACGAGTCGCTGGCCAGACGCCTCTGACCCCCAGTAGCACTCACGTTGATAAAACCGCTTAATGTCCGCCTTTTCAACGGTTTTATCAACGTTGAGTCAACGTGAATGTTACTGGGGACCGCACTACTACCACCGTCGGCATGTCCCATTTTTGTCCAAAGTGGAGCCCCATGAGCAAAATTTTAGTGGACCCACTTCTGGCATTTTTACGGAAGGTTCCTGGCAAATTTTGCTGTATATTGGTATACATATTTAGTTCGAAGTTATTCATTGCCTCTATGATGATATATTATTAGTGCGAAATATTTCAGAAATCTTCAGCGGGATTTTGAATCTACAACCTTCTGATTCGTTGTCTGCCACGCTAACAACTCTTATGGAAGCGTCTTCAGATTAATTAATATTTAACTGTTCCTTTTATGTTTCGAAGACTTTCTGTAATAAAGGTATGTATATACACTAACAGCACACAATAGTCTAACTCTGCAATATTGGTAACCAACATTTTAATTTCTCTCCGCCTTTATTACAGTTAGGGCTCACTTTCAATAAATTTGCGTTGCTTGCTTTGGTTGCAAGCAGGGTAAGTAGTCAATTGAAAAACGTGGTGTTTCGTGGTGTAGCTTTATTACGTGTTGTAACACGTGTTTCAATTGGATATTCACCCAAATTGCAAGCAACGTAAGTGGGCATGAAAATGAGCCTTTACAGTCTGATGTTGAGGTGACATGTTCAGTATTTGCGACAAGATCAACAACTACTGATCAGAAGTAGATATAATAGTGCCACAACTGAAACCGGGTCACTTCGGTTTCCCGAACATAAGTGATCCGATGACCCGCTCCAAAAATGAACCAGATTGACCCGAATGACTCGGGATCCGGTCTTAACTTAAAATTAGTAGACTTACTATAACTAGAGTACCCGATAATAGAATCTTGTCCTGGTCTTGTTCTTGTGATTTTAACTGAATTTTATTAATGGTCTTTAGACATCTAAGGCTCAGGTCGGGATAGGGGAGAGGAAAGAATTCGGGAAGGTGTCGGCCAGGGCGTATGTTGAAGGTACCATCCCGGCATTTGACTGGTGTGACCGAGGAAAAAACCTTGTAAAATCTCTGTCAGGATGGTCAGCCGCTGGAGCCTGTGGTTTGAATCAAACAGTATTGTAATTTATTAGTTTCCTTGGGAAGCATGCTTATGTAAGGGAACTCCATTAATGAGAGTTTTAAAGCAGTTTAAAGTTTTCATCCCATTTAATACTTCAAATATAAGATCCTTTCAGAATAGTTTTTTTTCCGGGGGACGGGGTTATTTCCACACCTCTGATTGTAGTTTTGTTCTTTACGGATAGATGACACTAATACCATGTTATTACTATTATTAGGAGCTTTTCGGCGATCGTATTTTCCGTGATCTGTTTGTAACACCTTCGGATGAATTTCGATTTTATTTATGGCCTTCAGGTATCTAAGGATCAGGCTGAGATAGAGAAAGGGAATGGATGCGGGAAAGTATTGACCAGGAGTGAACCCACGACCTCCTGAGGGCGCGAGTATCCCAGTCCCTGGGATCCCCGAAATATACGCTGTTCAAACGCAACAGCGTATAAGGAAAGAATTTAACCTCTGCTTGATCCTCCGGGTGACCAGATTGAAATCGAGGGAAGTGGTTTGAAGCATAGAACCAATGACACAGTCTTAAACTTGTCCGTTTTAGTTCTGACTATTACATCAATAGTTGCACTTAACCCATTATTTCCATTGGGTCATTTCATCTTAAGTGGTCCAGGAATTATACGTTTGTTCGTTCAACCTATTAAAAAAATGTCATTTTTTAATATTTATATCCCCTCTATGTGAATAATTCAAAATAACTATTAATTTATTATTATTCCCACTGACTTATTAATGAGGTATAATTTTCTATTGCGGTGCCAGTCGAATTTTATATTTGCAGACGTTTACAGAAAATGTAATATTTCCGGACTGGTTTATCATATGACATTAAAACAAAGTCCATTTCCTAATTTAAAACTTTAAAATCTGCTTTATAATTTTATTTCACTGCGCCAAAAGTCTAAACGTAATCAACTGCTAAAAATGGTATCCAGATATGATTGTCGGAATAGAAAAAATTTAGGCTCTAAGGGTGGTGTTTCCCACGGAAGGGGTTGATTATCAGAGTTAATATCTTTTACACTATAACATATCAAAATAATTGGAAGATATACAGAAAATGAAGATGTTATGGTTTGAGGAAGAGGAAATGAAAAAATATGGTTTCTTATTTTTTTGACGTGTTAAAAATAAAAAAATAAATTAATAAAATATTCTGTGAAGCTTGGAGACCCAATGTCTCTGGTGAGGAACCAGAAAAAATCGAATTCTTGGATATGTAATGCGTGCTTTGCTTCACCATGGGGGAGGAGATAAAATTATATTTTTATCTATCGTTCAAACTGCTTTTTCGACCCAGTTTGGTAGAAGAGTAGGCTACATCAGGAAACTACTAAAAAAGCATGCTTAAAAGTACTGTTGTCCATAAAGACAGACGTAGTGACCAAAAAAATTGATTAAAAAATATAAGCACTTGTAGTGTGATCTATACCGGAAAACATGTTTATTTAAAATGCTTGAAATAATGGAAAACAAATACACATGAATGGATACCGGGTCAATGCGCTATCCTTTAATAGGGAACTTTTGTCATGGTCGCCATCTTGAAGTCGGCCATCTTGCATCTTGCTCGATATTTTAATGAGAAGAGTGAAATATAACATATCAATCTGGACTACATTTTTTCCAGAAATAAATTGGTGAAGTCAGTTTTGCCATAAATTTATTTTTGAGAGAAATAATGAGATGTGAGATTAGTATGCGTAGTTGATTGAAAAGTTTGGAAATACTCTGTTCTCCATGAAACAGTGCAAGGAATAAAGACAAAATGCACAAGTAATTAGCATTAAGGACTACCTAGCAAAGGCCCATTATGTTTCTAATGCGTTTTCGAAATCCATAAATTTCGAAAGATAATTTAATCAATATCGTTCCGTGTTAACGAACATTATCCTACGACATAGAACAACATCGTTCTTCGATATCCATCAATATCGGAAAAAGTGGAATATATCATTCTTTTACAACATGATACCGTTTAGTATTGAAATATGGCACTTTTTGCACTGATCAATAGCGAGTTGCAGGCAAAATAACAGTACGATCAAGATGTTGACTATAGCCTGAATTTATAAAAAATGCCTGTAATCAACGTACATAAGTCAGGCAGTGTGTTTACCACATCGGAAAACCTAGAAAACTGAAATAATCAGGTAATTTTAAAATCTGAAAAACTCCGAGTATACTCAGGGAAACCTGTAATTTATGAGTGAAACTGGGGGAAATTTATTAGGTGGACCTGTCCACAGTTGGTAAGAGCACTGTCCCGGAAAGGCAGACGTAATGAGCTCAATTCCCACTGCTAACCGATTTTTTTAAATGTGTTAAAATCCTCTATTTGAAAGAAATTATCATTTCTTCACTTGTGAAATACCAATACTGTTCAAGATGCTTGAACTCGGTGGTGGTGAGGTATAAAAAATGTCATTGAATATTATTTACTTATTCCCCTATACTAAGAACTCATGGAACTTAATATTATGTACTTTTCTTAGGTATAAGCAAAAATCAAGGTAACCAATAAAGTTCTGAAGGGTTTTCACCCTACAATGAGAAACGCGACAACATAAAGAAAACTTTGACTGAAAAGTCGTTAATAACCTGCATCAGTTGCAATGACCTATCTCCAACGGTCTTGAACACAATGGAAAAGTACTTTTATGTGATATTTCTGATTAAATGCGATTTCCTTCCTTTGAGCAGCCATTTTAGACGTATGTTACCTAACTGAAGATGATTTATGTAGTTCGTTTACATCTTGCTTCACGCAAAATAAACGAAACTTAATTCTGACTCACTCGTATACGCTTCTTCTTATTGCACAACCACATTATCGATTTAATTTGTATTTTCTCCGTTTCTGCAAAGTGTGAAACCTTAACAGTAAATCAATACTTCCGGCTCAATCAGAAGTGGCACTTGAGCACCCTGGCTACGTACTTTCATGTGATACATCTTATTATGAAAGGATTTTCTTTCTCTGAGCTGTGATTTGATACTTATGACACCCAAACTGAAAATGATTGACGTCGTTTGTCCACTTCCGGTTAAATTCAAGATGGACGAAACTTCGTATTCTGAATAACATTTATAGCCGTGTTATCACTGTGTGGCCAGTTTTTTTTTATTTATTTTGTATTTTTGATGATACTTCCAAGATGAAAAATTATATTTGTAAGATTTTTTTCACTTCCGGTTCGGTATAAAGTGACAATAAATTGTATTTATGTTTCATTTTATTTTTGCTTCCATTATGCAAGCATTCTGCAGTCTAACTTTCTTTGTTGTTGTCTAGTTTTGTATTTTATTTTTCCTTATATTTTAATTTGCTTCTTTGATGACGTAACTGGCTGCTACTTCCTGCCGTAATTAGTTTATAATTTGCCTTCTGAGAGTTACTATTGTATGTGCGGTCCAGTATCGTTTTAATGGAGGTCAATGGCGTTAACAAGTATGACTATTATGTGAGATTTCAGAATATGCGTGACGTCAGTGGAAGATATGAATTCGGATAAATGGGAGTAAGTTACTTACGGCAACTAATAAGTTCAAGCGAACACCTGTAGAGAGTCCGATACTAGCGATTGTAGCGATTGGTTCTGAAAACTAATATTAGCTTATCTGAAAGGATAAACAATTTATCACAGCAATTGCAGCACTTCAGATTGTACTGCCTGTACGGAAAGAATTTGAAGCAATACGCACTAGTTAAAAATAGTTTTTAAAAGAGCAAATCACATTAATCTTCAGTAAACACCTAACATGATGATCATCGAGCTTACATACTAAAATCAAAGAACGGAATATTTTATCTTCTTAGGTGTTGAATTTTCTTTGAGCTCCTGTGATTTAATGTACAATTTTATCTTGCATCGTAGTACACCCTTTTCTCTGGATATAAAATGTATGTTATTCAAAGCTCGATTTTATCTATAGATGTTGCAATCTTCATTCCGATCACGTACATGTTTCACCACCAATTTTCCGTTCCGAATCTTGTCTATGCTCACAAATAATTATGTCTAGACTACAAAGAGAATTTCGTCAAACACTTTTGACTGAAATGTGACTTCCGCAAAGCCATGTATTATAAACATATTCTAATGCCTATAATAAATTACTATAGCTAGGTGAATAGACTTGTGAAATAGTCATCCACTCAGAGCAGGTTTATTCCCAAGGTATCCCAAGGATTCTCTTCAAGGGATATGAAATATTTTAATCATCGAGGGATATGGAGCATGCTTCTAATATTCCAGGAAGATTCCGTATAACAAGGAACTCCCCCGGAGTTTCTACGCTCAAATTTGTATTAAACTTTCACAGTTGATCGTCTTCAACGTGAAAAGAAATATGGTGAGCTCCTATGTTTAGCAATTGTATCTAGAAGCAGATTGTTGTCAACGTAACTCTACTCTGTGAAACATCATGGAGGAAGAAAACTAACGTAAGTAAATTCCCTAATCCCAGACCAGACAATATGGTGTTCGAATGGTTAAACTCAAACATATTCAGTGGAAAGAAACCAAATAATCTTTATGTAGAAACTGCATGAGGTCCTGACCTTATGTAATTCAAAAGAAAAAGCTACATCAGCCCCTCATGTGATTCAAAAAGGATTCCTATTTCCACAAACGTCTGGTGAGGGTAAACAATTCCGGGATCAGGGACCCAATATTTGTCAAAGTATTACAGTACATCAGTCACAGTTTCACAGTCTTCTTCAAGATAATGTTATCCCTTATGATTCCAACTATTTTTCTTGTTTTTTCTATATTATTTTGAATAAGGAATGGGAGCAGAAATCACCTAGTAAGGAGGTGGCTTTGTTAAACGGATAATGGGTAAGTTTTAAATCCCTGATAATGGAAAACAGGTTCATCTATCTACAAACCCGAATTTGTTTGAAAATTCTAGCTCCACATTGCATGTGTGTGTGAAACATCTGTAGTTCCAAAGCTCATTAAAATGATGAATATGTATATAAGATCAATTAAATAAATACAATAATTTAAATATAAAAAAATTGTGTAGCGGAGAAGAATATATAGAAATCCATTCAAAGTGAGTAGTAGATTAAATGGAACGAGTGGGGCCCATTATTTACGTGGTATTATCAATACTTAAACGTGTAATTTACTATACCATTTATAATGGTATATAAGAGTATAAATTGTTAATTTGATAGATAAAAAACAAAAGAAAACAGAATGTGCTGTTCCACGTTACTCAATTGTACTAAATGCATAGGGAATTTTAACCACCAGTATTTTAACCCATACAGGCTATTATCAGGGTTGTTATGGAGTTGTATATATTGCGTACTAGACATTTACGTCATTTGTTGTCCTTGACGTTTTAATCCACGGTCAGCCTTCTTTTTTTTTCTTTTTTTACATATTCTTCCAAGACAAGAAATGAGTCAAACTTGAGGACTTCCTTAGCTTTTGTTATTGTGTGTTTATTGCGACGTACGTCACTGTATCATCCGATGGAGCAGATATGAAGCATGAATCGAAAGCCATTTATGACATCACTTCCTATTACTCATTGTCCAAATATAAAATACACTGACGATAGTGAATGCTAGACGTGCGAGTAGCCACAACATTCTATTGTGTTTTATTAGGGGAGTAATAAATTGAAAAGTAATAAGTAAGCTAGTATTTATAACTCAAACACAACTTTCCCAAACAGACGAAGAATATGGGAGAATCAAAATACTGCGACTTTTACACTGATTTTACGAAACAAATATTAACAGTAATAGCTCAAGTAACAAACAAAGAGAAAAAGCATTACTACTTTTCTTGGTCAAAATACTATAATTAAAAATACATCCAGTTATATGAAACAATATTCACTCTACATACCATGAACAAATTGTTCTACTATTTATCTCTGTATCTATACAATTTACATTATTTATAAATTAAACCACAATATTTTGTTTGTAAACAATTAGACATCATAAAGGAGATTTGTTGTTTACGAACAAGACATCTTTGTAGAAATAATGGGATTGGTGTTCATACAAACGTGAACAATAAACATTTTCATGACGTGAAACGTTGTTATCTACGTCTTCTAATATGTGATTTGAAACATGTAATTCTCTCTTTAATAAAAAAAACTCCTGTGTAAGGCTGGATATTTGCAAAGAAATCTTCGGAAAAATATATCATCTACTAATGATCAGCTTATATTCAATGACATCGAGTTGCATTTATGGCCTTCAGTCATTTCTGGCACAAGTCGTAACAGTGGTGGGCCCAGTGCCAAGTTTCTGGAGGCACGATTTGGTGTAAAGTAAGAAGAATTGATATTTAAAAGTTCTTTCACTTTTTTAACCAATTTAAATTAACAAAAGGTCAGTGTATTGCAATCACATAATTCTGTAGGGTACAGTAATTTTCGTTCAGAATTTAACGAATTGGTGTTTGTTTTACAAACAATGTAGCGATTTTCAACTTTAACGCATCATTTTTGTGGCTTTGTGTTACTCCTAACGTCTATTTTAATAACCTGTATATAACCAGTGGGATTTTTATGGTGATGTCCACCGAACTCAATCAGGGTCTTCATCAAACCATAGTCAACATTCCAAATCATTGGACTGGTTATTATCTATTTTTTATTTTCGCGATTCTGAGGTATTGTGCAATGATAGGATTTGAACACACAGAAATTGAAATAATCCCGTTATTGGTCAAGCGTCACACAAACTTCATCACTTAACTCTCAGCGTTTTGCTTTCATTTTACCTTCGATTTCTTGTTTTGTGACGTTATCTTGAAATCACTGAATTTTCTGTTATTTCAAATACATTAATTTTATCATTTTTCTTTTTAAAAAAACTGCTGAAATTCTGTTAGCTATAGCTTATATTCTAGGAAGCAAATGTGAAAAGACTAAAGAAAAAAAAATAATTCGCGTTTCAGACTCTCTGGATCCGGTTGATAAGGGCAGAGAATATACAGAATCAAATTGGTCTTCATGAAAGTGCATTTTGGCATTCTTCGACTATTACAAAGTAGAAAACTAGGGCTATTATTGATTACTCATTGAACTTACTTCACTCAACCGGCAATGAGCCAATACCAGATCCAGTTGGATAGCTTGTGACAGAAACGGCTGAATCATTCTCATCTCAGAAAACAATTCAAGAACTGAAATTTCTACGTGCAGTGACGACAATTCTGCAGTGAGATATGACCGAAAAATAAGTGGTTATTCCGCAAACGATTTTGAGCTGAAAATTCTCTAAGTTCAACTTCGGGTATCTTCGGAAACAGTAAACCAAAGATACCAGGTTCAAGCCCTCAAAGGTAGGGTGAACTTTTGCAATTGGAAAACATTTGTGAAAATGTGTTTTTCTTTCTTTTTTTACGTGCAATAAGACATGTTTAAATGTTATTAAGTGTAGAAAAAGTAGCATTCAATTAAATACGTAATGATACAGTACTTAGAAACCACCAATACATCTGATAACATGATGGTTTTGTCACCTACGTTTCCATATGAAAAAGAACATTTCCAAAGAGAGCAAACATAGTTCTCGAATTCATAGTACAATGAACAAGACAAAGGAGAAAAACAGTAGCATTTGCAACGGATATGAATACCATTGTATTGAACACCGAAAATTCAGTCATGTTTCTTCAGACGGAATTTTCTCAGAAAGAGGTAGGTAGATATGTTCATCTCAACTCAGTGGTAGAGCGCGTGGCTTCGAATCGTGAGATCCTAGGTTCGAATCCCGTTTTCGGAAATCCATTTTTACGTAATGATATATTAATCAAGGCAAGAATAATTCCATAAAATAATTATAGTAATGTTTTATATGTATTCACACAAGCATTATGACATGCGTTCGGGGTCGAGAAGGTATCCACAAAGTAATATTGAGGATTAAGCAAATTTTGTGAAATACCTCGCAACAGAGAAACACACAAAGGATGTATTAATCGTGAATAAAACACTATTTTTAAAGTATTCGTCGGCAATATCCTTACACTTGTATCTCTTTTTATTGCCTTCTTGGTACATTCTTAATTTTCTTACAGTAAACGAATAATCGATTCATTCAACAAAATATTATCCTTTCTTTGGTTGATAGTTATTTCAGCAGTTTTCTTTAATGTTCCAACGTCCTCCTTGCGACAACATATCAATATACAGCTTCCTATATGAATTCTCATGTGAGTTATTACTATCACTTACAAAAATGAATATATAAAAGTTCCAATACTTCTCTTTATAGTCAGTGAAGATTATTATTTGAAAATGTAGACGTAATCAAACTAAATGAAGAATATATCATACCAATCCACCTGCTATCGTATGTTTACTTCTTGAATTACTTTTCTGTTCGATATTCATGAAAGACAATATGCAACATGAAATGAAAAAAGATGCTGAATGAATATATATATGTATATTTATTTATATCAACGTATTAAGAACCTCTCCTAACAAAGGTTATTCTAATATACTGAGACTAAAGGGAAATTTGTTAGAAGATCATCAACTAATTCCAACCTATGCATTTATTTACTAGCATTAACGCATTCCTATCTATTCGTCTTTTCTTTCTAGCTTGATAACACAACAAAGTCTTTTGGCTTTCTAAGCACTACATTACACAAATATTGATGCTGAAAGACTAATCGAATATTGTTGATTTAATATTTTTCGAATATGAGTTCCTACATACCTGAAGATATCAGAATGAATTTTGAAAGAAATGTTATGATTTTATAACTCCCGGGGAGAAACTATTTTCAACATGGTGGGTGGCGCTTTTACTCTCGTAGACATTTACGGAAACCTGCATATCGCAAAAACTAGAATAACTAGAGATCTGAATTAAAAGCCATTGGGTAGCTCTTGAAGTGTACTTTGAAAAGGTGGAGGCTGAAAAATGAGCTACGAATTGTATAAAATTCATTTTGAAACCAAGATTTTGGGGTGAAGGAGTTGAATAATTTTTTGCAAAATATTATTATAGATAATAAACCTCCCAACCAAGTTTCTGGTCCTAAATCATACTTTATTTTTCCTACCGGAGTTCAAATATGACCTTTGTAAGAAATGCAGGCTTCCGGGCTTAAATATCTTAGATGCGTCCTCATGAAAAATTTGAAATATGGTGTCAAAGATGCTTTGTTTATGACCAACTTGCAGTCGAAATTGCAACTTTT
>JAGDQP010054686.1:1107-12674 GCA_022664845.1 Lepisma saccharinum
ACTCACATACGTATACAAAATTAATCGAAATAAAGTTTTAGAAAAATATATACATACTGGGTTTGAAAGAGGTCACAAAAACTACGGGGTAACTTGATGGCACGGACACTTCAACACATAAGAGCATTGTTATTAGTTGACATATTGAAGTGTGATGTGCACATTGGACTAGTAATTGTGCAGTCATATAGCGTCAAAAATATGAAAGTTGTTGGAAAAACATATCTAAACGGACTTTTCTGTTCAAGTGTCATTGTCATCAAGTTACCCAGTATGTCACCAAGTAACCCCGCTCTACGGTACTATTTTTTTTTATAGATGTTACGTCAGTAGCATTTTCCCGCTTCGCCCTGATTTGAATTTAATCAGAATTTAATCAATTTCATTAAAGAGTACGACCGATATTATAAATCCCTGAACCGCATGCTCGAGCTAACCATTAGAACATGGTATAGGAGGTCATAGTAGACTATACTCTATATTCTGGCCCTCTATTTTCCCAGCCCCAGTGGCATATTTGCTAAACAACATGGACCATTTCATAAAAGACTACGAGCCATATTACAAAAAAAAAACTGAACCGCATGCTCGAGCTAACCTATTTAACATGGTACAGGAGGTCATAATAGAATATACAATATAAACTGGCGCTCTATTTTCCCAGCTCCCGTGGCATATCTGCCAAAGACTACAAGCTCGATTTAACCTAACATAGCACACCTAACTTCAGAACGTGGTATAGGAGGTCATAGTCAACTATTTTCTCCACCCCCCGTGGCATATCTGCTAACGAAACATGTACCATTTCATAAAAGGCTACGATCAAATTTTGCACCCCCTGTTTACAAAAGACTGCGGCACCTTTTTTCATTCCCTTCGAAGCTTTTTTTGCAACATTAATTTAACATAACAGAGATTATACAGGAATATAGGCTAGTTATGCCCTCCAACACTACGAAAGGCACGAGATTACATATGATTTAACCCCACATAGTCCACAGGGCTACGAAGCTACAAAGGCTACAATTTATCCCCTATTTAACATAGCAGAGATTACATAAAAGGCTATGAAACTCTTTTTCAACCCCTGCACAGCACCATAGCAGAGATTACAACACACACCCTAGCAGGTAATTACATACACATTTTTCCAACACCTATTTAACACTGCACAGAGGCTACCATATTTTCGCCCACACCTAGAGATTACACAAATACACATGAATATATGCTAGTACACCAGTACACAATACGAAGTTCCTATTAAACCCCTACACAGGACAGCTGTAGGCTATTTACGAAGATCGTTTTGCAACCCTTATTTCCATCCACACCTAGAGATTACACCAATGCACAATAGCAGAAATTACACAAATACACAGGAATATATGCTGGTTAACCTAACCCAAATAACATGGAATAGTAGACTACGAAGCTCTTTTACATAGCAGCGATTACAACAGAAATCTGATGTCACTTTCTATACCACACCCTACAACCTAGGCAAAGGTAAAATATTTTACCCTGTATATATTGTAAACGGCTCGACATATTGAGATTCTGTTTTCAGATTTAGTATGAGACCGTTGAACGGCATTTGCGAAAAAAAATGGTGATCTCGAAGTCAAAGGTATAATATTTAACTTTGTATATATTGTAAACGGCTAGACATATTGAATTTTTGTTTTTTTCATTTGGTATGAGAGCGTTGAATACTACATGTGAAAAAAGTAGTGACCTCGAGGTCAAAGGTCAAATCTGAAGTCAGTTTGCTGACTTCACCCTCTGTGGTCGTAGGATAATAAAACTTATAATTCAATTAACTTTAGTGCAGAGAATGTCATATATGAAATTTGTTTCTTTCTACCTATTGCCGCTTTCAAGACATGGTGATTAGAATTTTATCGAATTTTGACATTTTATACACAGAAATATGAAACTCACAGATTATATGTTATTTGGCTCGTTGGTGCAAAATATTAAATTTGCTTCTCTCTAGCACCTACCCTTTCCAAGATATAGCTGTTCGAATTGAGAAACTCGCAGATTATATGTTATTGGAGTCGATAATGCCAAATGGGACATTTCCTTCTCTCTACCAATTGTCGCTTCCAAGATATGGTGGTTTGAATTATGTTCAATTTTGACATTTTAGACACTAAATTGAGAAACTAGCAGAATATATGTTATTCGAGTCGGTAATTTAAAATGTAAAATTTGCTTCTCTCTACCACCTACCGTTCCCAAGATATGGCGGCTCCTTCGGTCCAAGAACTCTGAAAGCCTCAAATTTTCACTGTAATTCCAAACTTATTTCTACATACTGTCGCTTTCAAAATATGACAGATTGAATTGACAAACTGGCAGTATTTGGGATTGGTGAAATTCGCTTCCCAAAACCATGAGACTGCAAAATGCGTTTTTATATAGGCCTAATATAAGGCTTGAAACAAAAATCACATATCCTAATGTATATTTTCTGTGCATTGCATTCGCTAGTCATTAGGAAATGAAAATTGTATTCCCTTAAGTTGCTACATAAATAATTCTACAGTATGTGAAATTCAAAACCAAGATTGTACGTCCTCGGTAAAGAATAAAAACAATTAGAGAATGCTAGTTGTTTAGAATAATTATATAGTATGGGAAATAAACAAGTTCTGAATTTGCTGCTCTACGTCCTTAGTAAAGAATAAAAGACAATTTGCACTCAAGTTGTTATTAGCATTTTTTTATAATATAATAAATAGATGAGATTCTGCAGGGCTTCCACACAAAACATGCCACCACACATTCGACGCCCACATTTGCAAAAGTACACTCACAAATAACCATTGTTCCCTGGTTCATCTGCAACTAAGTCACAATTTATTTCTCTCGCAAATTTTTGGGCTTCGTAAACCAATTATTACCTATTGTCTGTTTTCTTGTGAGAGGGGTTAAATCAAATATTACTTTTGAACTTCATTTTTGAAGACTTCACTCCTTGAACAGTACGTTTTGGAAAAGCGTAACTAGGTAATGTCATTAGCCATCAGCCGACGAGCTGTTGTTGAGTATTCTAACAATGATGGCATACACACACACAAGTGCTATAAAAACGAGTTTCAGTTAGTTTAAAAGCATTTTAGTTATACATAGAAAGAAAGACATATCGTATAAATGAAATTATGGGGTACAAATCAGTTCAAACCCCCATTTTGTGAGTTTAATTTTCAACTAGCCTTCAACCCTTTCTAGCTTTCGTTTTATTAAAAACACTTCTTGTCTTCCTTCCAAGTTACAATTCAGAGGCTAAATTATGCTGAAGGTATTTTGAAGTAGTCGAGGGAGTATGTATATTTCGTTCTTTTCTCCTTGAAATTTACTACAAGTACCCCATGTTTTCGCAAAGCGTGAAATACAAACATCTTTAATTTATTCCCCCATTTAATATACACTTGTGCAAGTTCCTTCCCAAGCAAGCTCTCTCCAATATGGCACTGCCACCTAAAAAATTATGTTCTAATGTCTCGTTTTGCCAAATATAAACTCTTTACTTAAGCAATGTCACTTTTGTCAATATATTTTGTCCCTTCCCAATAAAAAACACCATCTTACAAGGTGGTGTATTCACATTTTATCAATTGTTCACCATATAAATTCTTAGAATATTCACCAACTAATTATTTTCTACAATACATTACAGTTGAAAGACTATTCCATAGTTAAATGCAATCCTCCTCGAAACATGATATGGAAGACGTGTCACACACATTTAGCCAATCAAAACAACAGACGTCTAACATTAGGGTGAATTCTTCTTAAAACAGAATTTACCCATACAAATGGAAAATATCTCACACACCATTATTTTGTTGGTTGTAACAAATTTCACATTTTGAACGAACACTTCAGCGTTCGAATATTTTTTTCTAATCACTATATGCATTCAATGAAATTAATTCACTACAACCACCACTAATGTTTCCTGGCACGAAACAAGTTCAGTTACAATGGAAGCCTTGTCTAATTTTGGCTATACTGCGAGTATCTCAATTCGAACTACCACATTATGGAAGCGAAAGAAATTTCTTAATTCTAAGACCAAAAAGGCAAAATTTGAACAAGCAATATTGGGACATGCTCCCAGCAAACGAAAGAAAAAATATAGTACATCCATAACCACTAGTTATTAAAGGGCAATTTAAGGAAATAGCGTGGAATTTCACATTTTAATACCTCCTCCAACACCACACCGCGACAAACGCATTAAGTTTTTCAATTTTCTGTATAATCTGAGAGGCTAATCCATACCGAACGTGTACTTGTCGTCAAAGAACGTGTAATACAGGGTGTGTAATTAATAAAAAAATAAGAATATAGTGAATACATGTGCATGTGAATATGGTAATTATTACATTTACCCTCGATTTCCTGCAGCCTAGTGACAGCTATGTAATAATAGACGCATTCAAGAGTTTGTGTATTTGGTCCGATACGAGTTTAGTTACAGTGTAAGCCTTGTGTAATTTCAGTTTTAAATTCCTATATTGTAGAGTCACAATAATGGCAACTTAAGTGCAAATTGTCTTTTATTCTTTACCAAGGACGTACAATCTCAATTTGAAATTCCCATACTGTAGAATATCTTGGAAGCGATAATAGGTAGAGAGAAGCAAATGTCGCATTTGGCATTATCGACTCGAATAACATAATTTATAACCTGCGAGTTTCTCAATTCAAACCGCCATATCTTGGAAAGGGTAGCTGATAGAGAGAAGCAAATATTTTGCACCAACGACCAGAATAACATATAATCTGTGAGTTTCATATTTCTGCGTCTAAAATGTCAAAATTCGATAAAATTCCAATCACCATATCTTGGAAGCGGCAAAAGGTAGAAAGAAACAAATTTCATATTTTGCATTACGGACCCAAATAACATATATCTTGCGAGTTTCTTATATCTGAGTCTAAAATGTCAAAATTCGACAAAATTCGAATTGCTATATTTTGGAATGTGTAGGTGGTAGAGATAAACTAATTGCATATTTTGCATCACCGACCCAAACATCATAAAATCTTCAAGTTTCATTATTCTGTATCTAAAATGTCAAAATTTGACAAAATTCGAATCACAATATCTTGGAAGCGGCAATAGGTAGATTTTTTTCATATTTGACATTCTCGGGATTAAGTAAATTCCATTATAAGTTTTATTATTCTGCGATCACGGGGGCGAAGTTAGCAAATTGAGTTCAAATTTGCCTTTTGACCTCGAGGTCACTACTTTTTCCACATGTAGTATTCAACGCCCTCATACCAAATGTAAAAACAGAATTTCAATATATCTAGCCGTTTACGAGATATACAGGGTTAAATATTTTACCTTTGACCTCGAGATCACCAATTTTATTCGCAAATACTGATCAACTGTATCACACCAAATGTGAAAACAAAATCTCAATATGTCTAGCTGTTTACGAGATATTTGACCTTAGCCTACGTTGTAGGTTCTGGCATAGAAACTGACTTCATATTTCTGTTGTAATCGCTCCTATCTAAAAGAGCTTCGTAGTCTACTATTCCATGTTATTTGGGTTAAATTAACTAGTTATTTGGGTTAATTAACTAAATTTGGGATAAACATATTCCTGTGTATTTGTGTAATTTATGCTATCGTGCACTGGTGTAATCTCTAGGTGTGGATGGAAATAAGGGTCCCAAAAAGATCTTCGTAAATAGCCTAGAGCTGTGGTGTGTAGGGGTTTAAAAGGAGCTTCGTATTGTGCACTGATGTACTAGCATATATTCATGTGTATTTGTGTAATCTCTAGGTGTGGGCGAAAATATTGTAGCCTCTGTGCAGTGTTAAATAGGTGTTGGGAAAATGTGTATGTAATTACCTGTTAGAGTGCGTGTTATAATCTCTGCTATGGTGCTGTGCAGGGGTTGAAAAAGAGCTTCGTAGCCTTTTATGTAATCTCTGCTATATTAAATAGGGGATAAATTGTTGCCTCTGTAGCTTCGTAGCCTGTGCACTATGTTTGGTTAAATCCTGTATAATATGTGCTATGTTAAATAGGGGATGAAAAAGGGACCGTAGCCTTTCATAGTGTTCGAGGGCGTAACTACCATGTATTCCTGTGTAATCTCTGCTATCTTTAATGAGGGTCGTATACTTTTATGAAATGTGTGGGTTAGGTAATTTCTGCAATGCTAACTATAGGATGAAAAAAGGTGCCGTAGACTTTCACGAAATCTCTGTTATCATGCATTGGTATGAGGGATATAAAAGGTGCCGTATCCTTTGATAGTGTTGGAGGGCGTAACTAGCCTATATTCCTGTGTAATCTCTGCTATGTTAAATAAGTGTTGAAAAAAAACTTCGTAAGGGATGAAAAGAGGTGCAGTAGTCTTTTATAAATAAGGAGTGCAAAATGTGATAGCAGCCTTTTATGATATGTTCCATGATTTTTAGCAGATATGCCATGGGGGGGGGGGGGTGATAGTCTACTATGACCTCCTATCCCACGTTATGTAGGTTAGTTGTGCTATGCTAGCTTAAATCGAGCTCGTAGTCTTTATCAGATATGCCACGAGTGCTGGGAAAATAAAGCGCCAGAGTATAGGGTATAGTCTACCATGACATCCTATACCATGCTATATAGGTGAGCTCGAGCATGCGGTTCAGGGTTTTAGAATATGTCTAGTAATCTTTTATGAAATTGATTAAATGTTGATTAAATTCATAACAGTTCGAAGCGGGGACATCCTACTAACGTCCCTCACTGAGGCCGTCCTTGTGCTCAAATATCGCACGAGGCTTCTAAATATTCTTTTTTATAACCAGCAAGATGGCTGTTTTCTATTAGCCAAATGTACGGAAATTTCCAGACAAATATAAATGTCCAGCTTTCTCCAGGAATGTTTTAAAAAATAGCAATGTATTCATGTGGCATCAAAGTATGATATTCCAGCAACCGGCAAATAATGTAAGAAACTAAAATGTTGTTCTCAATTTTACCTGATCGAGAGAGTGAGGATGAATATTTTAACTTTCAGCACTAATAAAAAGTTTAATTTATATTCATATGATAGTTTAGTGATCATAGAATTTGCCAATGTAGAAGTCCCAAAAGAAACAATTCCAATGACATTCAATTTTTAATAAACCATTTTTAACAGATCCAAACTCCGACAAAATCGCAGCACAGGAAAGGAGATCTTTTTAAAGATATTTTCAATAGGGCTGCCTGCGCAAGTCTAGTAATTTTATTTCATTTGGAAAAAATTGCAACGAAAATGAAACCAACTCTCTCTCTCTACAGTAAAAAGTGTGAAGAGACGAATTATGAAGAGTCTACTTCTCTATAACTTGCAGGTTGCCGCCACATTGAAAAATGGCACCCGAAACGGGCCCTTACAATTGAAATATGTAAAATGACTTGGAAAGAGTGGATTGTTTATAAAAGTTAAGATAAGCAAAAAATAAGAGTATAAAATGTCCTAGAGCAAGGTTTTTGCTTCGTAACTTTAATATACTCCTTTATTAACTTAGAAAACTATAAGTATTTGTTTCAATAATTAAAGTTAACGAAATAGCTGGTTTCTGCCACAAAAAAAAAAAAACATTTAGCATTACGTACGGTACGCTGTAACATTACTGAACCAACTTTATTGCTCATAACTTTTTCGATTTGATTAAAGGCAGCTAAACTCGCTTTATTTTCCATCCCCATTACAAAGAAGACGTTACAATGCCAAGCCATTGTTGTATCTGCTGGTAGACTCGCATGTTATGGAATGAGCACGAGTCAGACGTTGAAATCAGAGAGTGTCAGATGTTGTTTAACATATGTCGCTAAATTTAGCTCATTTCTTATGAACGCTCTTCCCCTAACTAGCTGAGTGTTTCTTCTTGGTTTCCTCCATGCATTTTCAACATTCGCCGCCTGCTGACTCTATAACAGTTTCTTTCGTATTGTTTGGCGTTTTGAATACATATGTTTATCTACAAAAACATCATCTGCTAGGGTTTTAAAATATATAAACAATTCACTATTACCAACAAAAATAGGGTTATGGCAATATAATCCGAACGCCCTCTAAATATAGAACGTTTTACACTTTTGGTTACGAAATAAGCAAGTCGTTAACTTTGCATACTTTCTTAAGTTTTTGAACGCACCCATCTATACCTCGCTTCATTAAAATTGATAGGCCGATACGTTTCGATGGCGGCAAACGCGAGAATGTTCATGGTATTTTGCTGTTGGTGGGATATTGTAGAGATCACTACATTGCTAATAAGGCGCAGTGCCCCAGTGATCATTTGTTTCTCCATATTTGATAGTGTCATCATAATGAATCTTTTAAATAATACTGTTGTGTTAACATCAATATATGTTTATTTATTTGTTACGATGCGAATTTTTATCTATTATTATATTAATTTCTAAAAGGAAAAAGTGTTCGATATTTGAATCCCATCGAAATACCGTTCGATAAAAGAGGTGTATATAAGCTAATTGCCTCTTTGTATCGAACATTATTCAAAATGAAGGGGTGGTAAGTTTAATTTTACTTTACTATTTTTGTTTGCGCCGAATACTGCGTTTCTATGGTCATGAGAGCTAAGGGATTCGTCTGGTATTTGACAGGCCATGGGTTCGAATTCTTATCGGACATAGATACATTTTCTTATAATATTGTATCATATGTCTGGTCGAAGCTCTACACCGTGTTGACCGAATTAGCCTAGGCATATTTCGGAGTTCTGTCATTCTCTAGGGCTTCTCCTTCTCTGTAATGTATAGGTTATAGGCTAGTAAACAGAATACGAAACAATATTTTAATCATAAAAAATGTTTTCCAGTGCATGTTGAGTTTCTTTAACTACTGCTTAGAGCTGGACAATGGGCAAAATTAACACCCCCCAATTAAATGTTTCGAAAGGCAAAGCAAAATCTGAAACCGTTCTTGTGTTTTCAAGAATAAGCCATTAATGGATGGGTGATGAACATGGCGAAGAGAGGATTTCCTTTGAAGAAAAGTAATTTATTGGACATTCTTCAGCAAATTGTGCAGTCATCAGGAAGGAGCACACCGTTCAAGCATGGAAGGCCAGGCAAAACTTGGTTCAGGTGTTTTATGGGACGACATCCTTGCCTGTCTCAGAAGAAGGCTGAAACAATTAGCCAGGGCAGGGCTGCCGTATCAGAAGAAAGGATACGCGACTGGTTTGCTAGATTGTCGAGCCACCTTGAATCTGATGGCATAATGGCAATTATGGACGACCAAAGTAGGGTCTTCAACGCCGACGAGACAAATTTTCTGTTCCACAAGGTTTCAGGAAAATACCTTGGTGTCAAAGGGGAACAACTTCAAATTACGGCAACATCTAAAGAGAAAGAAGGCATAACAGTAAGCGACAAATGTTGTGCTGATGGGCGTTGCACCCCAGCCATGATCGTCTACAGCAACAAATGTCTTCAGCAACCTATCAAGAATAGTGTTCCTGAGCCATGAATCTATGATAAAACATAAAGTGGCTGGATGAAGGCCCCAACGTTTTTAAACTACCTTAATTTTTTTAGGTCCTGGTTAAGGTTGAAAAAGTCACACTTCCCGTCGTTCTCTTTCATGATGGGCACAGGAGTCACCTATCACTTCAAGTCAGTGAACATTATCATGACAATGGAATAGTCTTGTATTGTATTTTACCCAACGCCACTTATCTCCTTCAACCAGCAGCTGTGGGTGTATTTGCACCATTAATGCGAGTATGGGTGAATGCTCTCCGAGAAAAGAAAATCCGAACTCTCGGTGCATCAGTAACTAAGATAAATTTGCACACGTGTTAAAGAAAGTTTGGGATGATGTCGTTAAACCAGGTATTGTGAAAAGCGCCTTCCGTACGTGTGGTTTTTATCCACTAGATCCTAACGCTGTGGATTACAGAAAGTGTGTTGCAAATATCCTCAAGACCCCAGGTGGAAGACAGCAAAAAGAGAATGACCAAGGCAGCTCTTCATTTCCTCAACAAGTTACCCCTACTTCTCATCAGAAGTTGACGTTTGTGCTTGATGACCTGGAAGATTCCCTGTCTCCTCGTGTTCTTGATATGTTCAGAGACAAACTAAGACGTGATGAAGAACAACAGAATGATGGTGACCCAAATTTATACGCTTATTGGAAAAGTGTTAAAAATCGGTACAGTGGAACCTATGAGACATTATTGACTGAACAAAATGAAACGACGACTAACAATAGGTCAGAAGGAGAAGGTGAGCAAGACCATGAGCATGATCCTGAGTTCACATGGAATAAAGAACGTTTAGAAATGTACGTACCTTTACCCAAGAAGGATCTTTCTGGTGCCATCATTTCGAAGAGTGGGGTAAAAATTCACAAGCCAAAATTATTACATCAGGATGAAATCGCTTCGGAACTAGCACTCACCTTCCTCAAGTAGTAGTGAAGATTCTTTCAAAGAATTTCTCAAACTTCCTGAAGCACCAAAGAAACCTCATCAGTTTAGGTGAAGAAATACGTACGTAATATCTTCAAAGGAGTACCAAGAAAACAATAAATTGAAGAAAGAGAAAGAAAACAATAGAGAGTAAACACATGTTCGTCTCTGTGTAAAAATGGTAATTACAAAGATTTTTATATTCCTTAGAACATTGTAATATGCATTTTCCTTACCTCTGTTTTCGTAGTTTATATTTTAGAATTATTAAAACTTGTTCACATTAATACTAACATTAAAGAACAATTAAAGCTAACTTGTTAAGCAATCAATGGTTCTGTTTGACATTTCAAACCTTGGCGCTCGATATACAAAATATCGTGCTGGATAATTAAAACCTCACTGATCGATACTATGTAGCACACCCGTTCGATACATGAAGTATAATACAACTGTTTCCTTTAAGTGAGTCTCGAACATCTAAATTGTACACTTCAATTGTCAGAACATCCAGGTTTCAACCAATAGATATTGAATTAGTGTTTAATCAATCCTACATAGGTCTCTTCATTGCTGATTAGGAATACTTATTAATTCTTCGTGAGAATGGCCTTAAGTGTTCGATATATAGTGCCACTACCCTAATCGGTTTTCCTCGCGTTTTAACATATTTATAAATGTAGATATGCGACAAATGTCGCGTTTAGACCTCAGTCACCTGTTGGGATACAAAAGAAAGAATTTCTTGCTAATACTGAAAATAAGGAACGATTTATCACATATCTCTCTGGAATTCTAAAAAGAAACGAATGAAACGTTTTACAGTCAACATGTGATGCAGACCTGATTGTTCAAGAAGTCATCAAATGAATTAAAACATCAGTAATGGGTGAATATAGTGACTTATTTATTATTCTGTATATTATAGAAAATAAAACGAATTAAAACTTTTTTTTTACCAGAATCAAAGATGAGTACCAGGTGCGTAAATAAGAAACTGGAATTTATGTACAGAAAAGACACAGTGATTGGATGGCAATGTTAAGAACTATTTTATTCGAAGCATTGGGCATCGCTAGCGATACATTTCTGCCATCGTTCCGGCAATGTG
>JAGDQP010054687.1:0-13294 GCA_022664845.1 Lepisma saccharinum
ATTTTATAAGTCACCATTTTTAAACAAATATGGCGGACGAAAAAATCTTTTTGCACAACGTTTAAGATAGACATTTGAAATTTAGTATAAAGATGTATTTTGATAAATAGAAGAAAATATAACAAAAGTTTTGAAAAGTCGCCATCTTTAAATAAATATGGCGGACGAAAACATTTTGCACATCGTTTAAAATAGAAATTTGAAATCTAGTATAAAGATGTATTTTGGCAAGTAGATTACGAAAATGTAAGACTTTTTGGAAAGTCGCCATCTTTAAATAAATATGGCCGCCTAAAAACCATTCTGTAAACCATTTAAGCTAAAGAGCTAAAATTTTATAAGTAGGTACGTTGTGCCTATTAGATTAATAAAATATAACAAAAGTTTTGAAAAGTAGCGATTGTTTGTGCTAGATAAAATATTTGTTGAAGTCATCTAAGCATGTATATTGCTGTCAATGCGAATGACTTAAATAAATACATTATTCATGGAACATTTATGGTATTTGAGTTGTGCAAATGTGATTTAAACCATTTGCCTTTGCTTATATTTTATTGGACAAATTGATAATGAGACAGCACATTGTGATTAGTGAACAAATCCTCTAAAGATGGTCAACAAATGGAGTCGAACCTAGGTACTGATGAAACTGTACATATTGGTAGTTTGTGAATGTTGTACTAAAATGTTAGTCGTGATTGTATAATAAGCATCATAGAACATTGGAAATTGGCATTGCCACTAACATGTATAGCATGCTATAATTATACTCCTATGGACGCAGCTCAGCACAACAGCATTGACATTTGTAAGGAATCTAAGGGAGAAATTGTGTAGGGAAACTTTACTGTACTTGTAAGGAACTTTATGAAATATTTTTAGAGATGCATGCCGATAATATCATTACACTGTCAGAGTTTTTGTGTATATATATATATATATATATATATATATATATATATATATATATATATAGAATTAGAAATGATGAGTACTTGGAGAAATTGCATGCACTTTTGTGGATAAAGCACCAGATTTCTGATTGTTTTACTTGGTGTCTTTAAGGAAGAAAATGGAGAGGAAGTACTTTTAAGTAGTGGTTAAATAATGTGTAAACTTTATAGGTAATAACAGACCCATGAGAAATCATGATGTTTGGAATATTATTTTTAAGACGAAAAGTGTAGCGAATTTAAATGAAATGACGTAGATGAAAGAAATAAAAAAAGGTTTAGAGATGTGAGTTCCGCAGAAGTGTTTTAAAATGACTGTGCTTAGGCACAAATAATATTGTTGTATAAGCCTTATGATTGTTTGTGTTGTTTTAAAGTTAGTGTGAATAGAAGCTTTGTTGGTGGTGTTGGTCTATAGTTTGGAAGAAAGGAATACAGAAGCAGTTTAAGATTGAAAAGACTGTATCGGGATTTTGGTGTGTATCGGTACGTGTATTTAATTGAAGAAATTAAGTACTTTGAACAGTGTTGTGTTTTGGTGACGATAGGAAGCTTTGTTCATTTATAATGGATTCCCGGGGAGAAGAAGATAGTTGGTCCAGTGACACCTTTTTATATGTAGTGAAGGTACTTTTTGCTGAAACTTCATGAAATATTGAAAACCGGTCATAGAGTCTCTCCTTGCTTATGAAAAGTAATGTGACTAAGAAAAACGCTTTAAATGTGGTACCCTTAGAGAACAGTGTACATTCCCTAACGAAAAGTGAATTTGCTGAAATGGATATTGAAAAAAGGCCAGTCAATCCATCCCTATTAAAGCCAAGTATTACCAATATATACTCCCATTGTGTAAATACAGACACAAAACTTGGAATGGACGATCCCTGTTTTTCAAGAATCTGTGTCCCCAAAATCAAATGAGGTGAAAAGTGAATTTGGTGAAATAGATATAAAAGAAAGACCAGACATCCCTATTAAAGCCAAGAGTTACCAGTATGTATCCCCTATGTGCAAATACACACACAAAACCTGGAACGGAGGTCTCATGTTCAACATGTATAGAAATATACATGTTCCCAAAACAGAAAAAGGTGGAAGGTGAATCGGTGCAAATGGATACGATAGTTAAAAGTGGAGATGATGTGTGCAAAATGCAAAGTTATGATGATATGCAGGAAGACAAATATTTTTAGTAAATTAGCAGAACAACAAAGTGAATGTGATGAAATGGATAGTGGACGTGATAGGAAAGAGAAAAGTGAAAGCAAAGCAATATGTGCATGTGAACGAAACATAATTGAGGAAAGTTGTATATTTGAAGCCATGGAAACTGCAAATTATGTTCGGTTTCAGCGAATTTGTGGTGGATGTGTACAAGAAGGTAATAAATTTGCTCATGCCTGCATGGGATTTGGTTGGAATGAAATAGAACATGAACATTTGCTTAATGATCGAATGTGGTGTAGTGTATTTGAACCTATTAATTTTAAGGCTATATATAATGTGTATGAAGTGAAACAATAATTGCAAAGACTATACAATTGGTATATTTGAAGTGGGACTAAGAAATATACTGGAACGTAAACCGACTGAAGTTCAGAAAGTGTTACTTGTTAAAGATATTTTTGCTGAACAGAAGGAATGACTTCATTGTGAAGAAAGAAAGATGGAATGTAGTTTTAGGACGATTAATATGGTGGATAAAAACATGCATTAGAGGTTTGCACAATAACAAGCATGCACAGTATGGTAAAAGACTATACGTATGTACATAAAAATCTAGATGGAACTTATGTAACTTGTAGGTATTCGATATTTGGTTATTAAAGAAGAGGGCGTCGATAACATGAACAGTATTTGTGTTACCTATGGTTTTACATAACTATGAAATACGATGGGTTAGAAATTTTTCCATTGGGTGATCCCAAGTTGCGTTATAATGACTTAAACGCCAAGTTTCATTTTTCCTTTTCTTAAAGATTAAACCCTGGCAATGGTTGGATATTTTATGTAGCCTTTATGCGAAAAGTTATTGAGGTGTGAGCATTGTGTGAAGACGTTAGTGACAGTTAACTTATAAGAAATACTTGCAGTAAACACACGAAAAATTATGGAGGGATTACGTTACGCTAAAGTGATTACAAAAGAAGAACCATGTTAGTGTAGGCCCGAGTTTATAGATTTTGAATGTTTGAAAGAAATGCTAAAGGACTTTGACATTGAAAACAATCTTAGGTATATCTGGTGTTAGTACATGTTTGAGGAAGAAAAAGACGTGTGTACTTGTGGACAATTTGAGAACAATGAATATGTGCTGCACATACTAACGAATCCGGATTCTGTTCAGGCGCTTTATGAACTGTTTAATACGTTTCATTGTTATACCAGAATTAACTTTATTCCCTTTCATCGGTGTTTGGCGGAACACGTAAACATCCATTTGGACAATGTGCGTGAAATCCTACAAGCAAAAGTAAAACCTAGTAAATGGAACTGTATAATAATGTTTTATGTGAACTGTGTAATTTTGTGCAGTGGTAGTGTATTGATTACTACTGTAGAAACAAAATCAAATTTAACACAAACTATGAGACTAAAAAGAAAACTAGACGTGATATAAAACAGTTGCTCGTGTAGAAAAAACACTACTTGAACGTGGAAAGACATCTAAGTGAATTGGAAAATACCTTTTTTTACTGGACAAAATCTAAGTAATGTATATTGTGGTGATGGCTTTTTTAAAAACAGTTTTATTTTTATGTGCTTTTAGAATTATGATGTATGTAATATTTAAAATCCTGTGTTTTAATTTTGAATATTATTTGTAACCTTTAACCTCAGGTTGGCATATTAAATTTTGGTTGGTTCACATAAAATTTGCGTTTGATAGGTTTAATGTTATAGAAATGAAACTTTTGCGTACAACTATTAGAAAATTATTGTGACTGTTTTTGTAAAGTTTAGACTACTCGATTTAATACTTAATAAAATAACTGAATGACAGACAAAAAGCGTACAGTACTTTTTATATCTGTAAAAGCTTAATGAAAGTGGGTTTTTGATTATTTAAACCAATGGTTTACATTTTAGTTGAAGACCAAAGAAAATGTTATGGAATAGTTTATTGTGTTTCAAAATTAAAGTCTAGTATACGTGCGGGTAATGTACTCTAAAAGTAACATTAACATTTAATAATGCAAAATTATGATACACAAATACCTTATTATTAATATTACAAACATCTTCAGTTTCTATACATTCAGACTTGCATTGAAAATTTTAGTAAATAACCATTGCAATCTAAAATGCTAAGGGAAACAGAAAATATAGGGTCCACATTGAACAGTAAGATTCGTTTCATAAATGCAAACAAAATTCTTGACATGCTGTAGCATCTGAAATTTGATGGTGTTGATATTGTACGGTAATTTCTCGTTTAATAAAGCGAGATTTTTCATCGCTGTTATTATGTTTGGATATAATTTTAAATCTTTTGTATTTGTAGGTGGAAACATTAAATCGAAATATGTGTTGTTTGTCCAATATTTTGTACAACTGTCACAGCAAAACAAACTATTCTTATCACTTACTAAATGTAGCATATGCATATGCTGTTTCAGAATAAACCGAACTAGTTTTAATAAGAAGGAAGTTGTAGTATTAATACAGAATCACACAATAATAGGAAGTACAATTTTATTTTTTACCTTTATAGACATTAAGGGGTGACACGATAACGGAAAAGGATTGGGGAAGCTGATGGTTAGAGTGTATGTTGATGGTGTTATTTTTTGGATTTGCAGGATATATTTGCATTTAAAGGCAGTAAGGATTGTTTGCCGTTGCAATTAAACTTATGTCATGTCGAATGCTACGCGAACACTACCACTCATTCACAATCAATCAATCAATCCAAATATTTGTTGTTAAACTATAGAAATGATAAAACTGTGAAATTAATTTTGGAAAAACGTTACGCAAGAAAAAACAAAGCAACCAATTGTGGAAAGACAATGCATCTTCTATATAATTTGCAATCTGAGATTTTCAGTAAAGAAAATACAAAATGTATTTTTCTTTACTTGGGAATAACATTTTGTTATCTAAGGAGACGAATGCCTATAAATTATATTTTCTCTGTATCCACTTAGAATAAAAATAAGTATCACAGCTTACGAGTTGTGTCCTATATTTAGTATTTTCTTGTTTACTTGCAGTATGAAAAAGATTTTAAAACGAAAAAGATCTTTTATTCCGTAATGGTAACGAAGTATTGGATTAATCTCTTGGAATTACAGATCATTGTGCATGAGAATTTAGCAATGCTTCAACAAACTTTTATCATCAGAAAAATGCCACAGAAAAGTGCAATCACAAGCTAAAACATGTATTTGTAAATTTGTTAATGCGTAAAACTTAAATTTTACATTTCTCTAATATGCAATATATATTAAAGCAAAACGCGTTAATTTTAAACAAACTTTTTAGATCAGTGAAACCGAAAGCTTTGCACATCAAAAGATGAGTACAAACAGCTTTGCAAATACATTTAATGATAATTATATCACAATCATTTTTAAAGACCTGTGACGTCTTAGCAAAAGCCGTAATTTGTGCAGAACAGCTATGTAAGGATTTCATCTAATAAAATTATTTAAGAAAATACTTCATGGGACATTGCTATACTAAAGTTCATAGGTAGAATGACCACTCCATTCGATATCAGTCAAACTGATATTTCTCGTATCGATTTTTAGATTTTGCATACAACAGTTATGGGAAACTTAGATTCACTATTCCAAAAGGTAAGCTGAAAGTAACTGATAACAAAAACCACTTGAGTTTTTGGAAACAATAAGTTCTTTAATGATTGTCTAATGTATCATTTTAAGGTGATACTGCAGAATATGAAAACAAAAAACTTAACACCAACAAAGAAAAATTTCCACAAATGTATCAATTACTATTACGGAAACAAAAAAGGAATCATGTAACAATAAATTTTAACATGCAGTGACAACACATCCTTGTATTGCGTAATATATTCATAAAACGTTAGAACTTAAACTCTGACCTACAAAATAATTTTAGACATGCAATGTAAAATATTTTTTTATGTAGAAAAGTTTTTTTACAAGCATTCTATCATAAAACCTTTTAGAAAAATTCTCATCCAACAAAGGAAACAAATGTTTTATAGGTTAAAATACAAAATTCTGTTCAACAGAAAAATAAAAGTTCCAACTAAAAAAAATAAGCTGTTCAGAAAAAAATACATGCAACAATAGACTACAGTACAAAAAACAATTGTTTCATACTTTTTGATAAAATCTGTTTATGAAATGCACAAGCTACCATACTTCTTGAAAATGCATTTGCAAACAATAACACAACCTTCAAATGAAACAGATACAAGAACAAAAACTATTTTCTTTTATTAACAATGATTTGTATGGAGACAGTTTCTGATTGGCTACGTTATTATATTGTAAGCTTGAACGAAGGAGCAAACGATTCAGTGAAATTACAACGCAATACTTTTTCAGGTTAAGTTAGTTTCTTTACATCTCATCTTCAAGGAAAAACCAAAGCTAGTCATCGAAATTCATTTGCCCAGACTTCTTTCTTATGCAGTGCTGTAACGCATAACTTTACAGGGGCAAAAGACGCCCAAAGGAAAAGCCAAAATCGAGTCACCGAAATTTGTTTTGCCCCTGGGAGGTTATGCATTCCAGCATTGCAATATTAGTGATGCCTTTTGCCCCTGTAAGGTTATGCATTCCAGCACTGCATAAGAAAGTAGTGTAGGCAAATGAATTTCGATGACTAGCTTTGCTTTTCCATTGAAGATGAGATGTAAAGAAACTAACCTAACCTGAAAAAGTATTGCGTTGTAATTTCACTGAATCGTTTGCTCCTTCGTTCACGCTTACAATATAATAACGTAGCCTAAGATCAGAAACCGTTTCCGAAGAACTCATTGTTAATAAAAGAAAATAGTTTTTGTTCTTGTATCTGTTTCATTTGAAGGTTGTGTTATTGTTTGCAAATACATTTTCTAAATATAAATTTTCTTTTTCTCTTTTGAGAAACTTTCTAAGAAGTATGCTAGCTTGTGCATTTCATAGTTACAGATTTTGTTATCAAAAAGTATGAAACCATTTTGTTTCTTGTACTGTAGAGTCTATTGTTGCATGTATTTTTTTCTGAACAGCTTATTTTTTTAGTTGGAACTTTTATTTTTCTGTTGAACAGAATTTTGTATTTTAAACTATAAAACATTTGTTTCCTTTCTTGGATGAGAATTTTTCTAAAAGTTTTTATGTTAGAATACTTGTAAAAAAAACTTTTCTGCATAAAAAAATATTTTACATTGCATGTCTAAAATTATTTTGTAGGTCAGAGTTTAAGTTTTAACGTTTTATGAATATATTACGCAATACAAGGATGTGTTGTCACTGCATGTTAAAATTTATTGTTACATTACATGATTCTTTTTTTTGTTTCCGTAATAGTAATTGATACATTTGTGGTAATTTTTCTTTGTTGGTAAGTTTTTTGTTTTCATATTCTGCAGTATCACCTTAAAATGATACATTAGACAATCATTAAAAACTTATTAATTGTTTCCAAAAACTCAAGTGGTTTTTGTTATCAGTTACTTTCAGCTTACCTTTTGGAATAGTGAATCTAAGTTTCCCATAACTGTTGTATGCAAAATCTAAAAATCGATACGAGAAATATCAGTTTGACTGATATCGAATGGAGTGGTCATTCTACCTATGAACTTTAGTATAGCAATGTCCCATGAAGTATTTTCTTAAATAATTTTATTGGATGAAATCCTTACATAGCTGTTCTGCACAAATTACGGCTTTTGCTAAGACGTCACAGGTCTTTAAAAATGATTGTGATATAATTATCATTAAATGTATTTGCAAAGCTGTTTGTACTCATCTTTTGATGTGCAAAGCTTTCGGTTTCACTGATCTAAAAAGTTTGTTTAAAATTAACGCGTTTTGCTTTAATATATATTGCATATTAGAGAAATGTAAAATTTAAGTTTTACGCATTAACAAATTTACAAATACATGTTTTAGCTTGTGATTGCACTTTTCTGTGGCATTTTTCTGATGATAAAAGTTTGTTGAAGCATTGCTAAATTCTCATGCACAATGATCTGTAATTCCAAGAGATTAATCCAATACTTCGTTACCATTACGCAATAAAAGATCTTTTTCATTTTAAAATCTTTTTCATACTGCAAGTAAACAAGAAAATACTAAATATAGGACACAACTCGTAAGCTGTGATACTTATTTTTATTCTAAGTGGATACAGAGAAAATATAATTTATAGGCATTCGTCTCCTTAGATAACAAAATGTTATTCCCATGTAAAGAAAAATCCATTTTGTATTTTCTTTACTGAAAATCTGATTGCAAATTATATAGAAGATGCATTGTCTTTCCACAATTGGTTGCTTTGTTTTTTCTTGCGTAACGTTTTTCCAAAATTAATTTCAGTTTTATCATTTCTATAGTTTAACAACAAATATTTGGATGGATTGATTGATTGTGAATGAGTGGTAGTGTTCGCGTAGCATTCGACATGACATAAGTTTAATTGCAACGGCAAACAATCCTTACTGCCTTTAAATGCAAATATATCCTGCAAATCCAAAAAATAACACCATCAACATACACTCTAACCATCAGCTTCCCCAATCCTTTTCCGTTAACGTGTCACCCTTAATGTCTATAAAGGTAAAAAATAAAATTGTACTTCCTATTATTGTGTGATTCTGTATTAATACTACAACTTCCTTCATATTAAAACTAGTTCGGTTTATTCTGAAACAGCATATGCATATGCTACATTTAGTAAAAGTGAAAAGAATAGTTTGTTTTGCTGTGACAGTTGTACAAAATATTGGACAAACAACACATATTTCGATTTTATGTTTCCACCTACAAATACAAGATTTTAAAATTATATCGAAACATAATAACAGCGATAGAAGGTCTCGCTTTATTAAACGAGAAATTACCGTACAATATCAACACCATCAAATTTCAGATGCTACAGCATGTGTCAAGAATTGTTTGCATTTGTGAAACGAATCTTATTGTTCAATATGGACCCTATATTTTCTGTTTCCCTTAGCATTTTAGATTGCAATGGTTATTTACTAAAATTTTCAATGCAAGTCTGAATGTATAGAAACTGTGAAGATGTCTGTAATATTAATAAAAAGGTATTTGTGTATAATTTTGCATTATTAAATGTTAATGTTACTTTTAGAGTACATTACCCACACGTATACTAGACTAATTTTGAAACACAATAAACTATTTCATAACACAATAAAAGTTTGTTCTTTGGTCTTCAACTAAAATGTAAACCATTGGTTTAAATAATCAAAAACCCACTTTCATTAAGCTTTTACAGATATAAAAAGTACTGTATGCTTTTTGTCTGTCATTCAGTTATTTTATTAAGTATTAAATCGAGTAGTCAAATATTCAAAATTAAAACACAGGATTTTAAATATTACATACATCATAATTCTAAAAGTATATAAAAATAAACAAAAATATTTCACCTTACTATTTATTTTGAAAAAAGCCATCACTACAATGTTGTAGACCCGAGCGTCTACCACCACGTAATGATTTCTTACTTGTAGTTGTTACTTCGTAATGTAGCGATGGGATCGTATACGACGTGATAGCACTGTCATAACAATATACGATATAATATTATGGTAGAGACCTTATGACCGAAGATCGTTCAATACAATGGTTATTTAGTGAATAAATAGAGTATATGCTTATATACGTTTTTACCGACACCAGTTTATTATAAAGTTCCAATATACTATATATTATACAATGTGATATACAGATAATAATATGAGCGTCCCGAACATGGGCTCTGTAATTAATAATCTAGTGGATCACCTCTTGCAATGATATATAACTTAGGTTTAGGAAAGAAGACTGTTCCTAGAAAGGATACTAACTCCAGTCCGAGTTAGCAGGTAAAGGTATACCAACCTAAGTTGGGGGTAAGGTGAGAGTCCTGACTCCAGTCCAAGCCAGGAAGAGGTGACCACTTTTCGGAGCGAAGAAGTGATAACTTTAAAGGTGAATGACTGGCCTTTTTATATCCCTATTTGTGGGCGTATCTTCAGTACTTCCAACACTTGCCGCTTGGAGGTGGTTGTCGTCTGCTTCTTATGGATGCTTAGTCAGCTTTATGTAACTTTTATTGTTTGTTTACTTTTGTGCTTAACACACTGACCTATTTATCCATATCCCATTACAATATACATTACTTAGATTTCATTCACTAAAAAAGGAATTTTGCAATTCACTTAGATGTCTTTTCACGTTCAAGTAGTGTTTTTTCTACAAAAGCAACAGTTTTATATCACGTCCAATTTTCTTTTTAGTCTCATGGTTTGTGTTAAATTTGATTTTGTTTCTACAGTAGTAATCAATACACTACCACTGCACATAATTACACAGTTCACATAAAACATTATTATACAGTTCCATTTACTAGGTTTTACTTTTGCTTGTAGGATTTCACGCACATTGTCCAAATGGATGTTTACGTGTTCCGCCAAACACCGATGAAAGGGAATAAAGTTAATTCTGGTATAACAATGAAACGTATTAAACAGTTCATAAAGCGCCTGAACAGAATCCGGATTCGTTAGTATGTGCAGCACATATTCATTGTTCTCAAATTGTCCACACGTACACACGTCTTTTTCTTCCTCAAACGTGTACTAACACCAGATATACCTAAGATTGTTTTCAATGTCAAAGTCCTTTAGCATTTCTTACAAACATTCAAAATCTATAAACTCGGGCCTACACTAACATGGTTCTTCTTTTCTAATCACTTTAGCGTAACGTAATCCCTCCATGATTTATCGTGTGTTTACTGCAAGTATTTCTTATAAGTTAACTGTCACACATTGCTCACACCCCAATAACTTTTCGCATAAAGACTACATAAAATATCCAACCATTGCCAGGGTTTAATCTTTAAGAAAAGGAAAAATGAAACTATTGGCGTTTAAGTCACTATAACGCAACTTGGGATCACCCAATGGAAAAATTTCTAACCCATCGTATTTCATAGTTATGTAAAACCATAGGTAACACAAATACTGTTCATGTTATCGACGTCCTCTTCTTTAATAACCAAATATCGAATACCTACAAGTTACATAAGTTCCATCTAGATTTTTATGTACATACGTATAGTCTTTTACCATACTGTGCATGCTTGTTATTGTGCAAACCTCTAATGCATGTTTTTATCCACCATATTAATCGTCCTAAAACTACATTCCATCTTTCTTTCTTCACAATGAAGTCATTCCTTCTGTTCAGCAAAAATATCTTTAACAAGTAACACTTTCTGAACTTCAGTCGGTTTACGTTCCAGTATATTTCTTAGTCCCACTTCAAATATACCAATTGTATAGTCTTTGCAATTATTGTTTCACTTCATACACATTATATATAGCCTTAAAATTAATAGGTTCAAATACACTACACCACATTCGATCATTAAGCAAATGTTCATGTTCTATTTCATTCCAACCAAATCCCATGCAGGCATGAGCAAATTTATTACCTTCTTGTACACATCCACCACAAATTCGCTGAAACCGAACATAATTTGCAGTTTCCATGGCTTCAAATATACAACTTTCCTCAATTATGTTTCGTTCACATGCACATATTGCTTTGCTTTCACTTTTCTCTTTCCTATCACGTCCACTATCCATTTCATCACATTCACTTTGTTGTTCTGCTAATTTACTAAAAATATTTGTCTTCCTGCATATCATCATAACTTTGCATTTTGCACACATCATCTCCACTTTTAACTATCGTATCCATTTGCACCGATTCACCTTCCACCTTTTTCTGTTTTGGGAACATGTATATTTCTATACATGTTGAACATGAGACCTCCGTTCCAGGTTTTGTGTGTGTATTTGCACATAGGGGATACATACTGGTAACTCTTGGCTTTAATAGGGATGTCTGGTCTTTCTTTTATATCTATTTCACCAAATTCACTTTTCACCTCATTTGATTTTGGGGACACAGATTCTTGAAAAACAGGGATCGTCCATTCCAAGTTTTGTGTCTGTATTTACACAATGGGAGTATATATTGGTAATACTTGGCTTTAATAGGGATGGATTGACTGGCCTTTTTTCAATATCCATTTCAGCAAATTCACTTTTCGTTAGGGAATGTACACTGTTCTCTAAGGGTACCACATTTAAAGCGTTTTTCTTAGTCACATTACTTTTCATAAGCAAGGAGAGACTCTATGACCGGTTTTCAATATTTCATGAAGTTTCAGCAAAAAGTACCTTCACTACATATAAAAAGGTGTCACTGGACCAACTATCTTCTTCTCCCCGGGAATCCATTATAAATGAACAAAGCTTCCTATCGTCACCAAAACACAACACTGTTCAAAGTACTTAATTTCTTCAATTAAATACACGTACCGATACACACCAAAATCCCGATACAGTCTTTTCAATCTTAAACTGCTTCTGTATTCCTTTCTTCCAAACTATAGACCAACACCACCAACAAAGCTTCTATTCACACTAACTTTAAAACAACACAAACAATCATAAGGCTTATACAACAATATTATTTGTGCCTAAGCACAGTCATTTTAAAACACTTCTGCGGAACTCACATCTCTAAACCTTTTTTTATTTCTTTCATCTACGTCATTTCATTTAAATTCGCTACACTTTTCGTCTTAAAAATAATATTCCAAACATCATGATTTCTCATGGGTCTGTTATTACCTATAAAGTTTACACATTATTTAACCACTACTTAAAAGTACTTCCTCTCCATTTTCTTCCTTAAAGACACCAAGTAAAACAATCAGAAATCTGGTGCTTTATCCACAAAAGTGCATGCAATTTCTCCAAGTACTCATCATTTCTAATTCTATATATATATATATATATATATATATATATATATATATATATATATATACACAAAAACTCTGACAGTGTAATGATATTATCGGCATGCATCTCTAAAAATATTTCATAAAGTTCCTTACAAGTACAGTAAAGTTTCCCTACACAATTTCTCCCTTAGATTCCTTACAAATGTCAATGCTGTTGTGCTGAGCTGCGTCCATAGGAGTATAATTATAGCATGCTATACATGTTAGTGGCAATGCCAATTTCCAATGTTCTATGATGCTTATTATACAATCACGACTAACATTTTAGTACAACATTCACAAACTACCAATATGTA
>JAGDQP010054689.1:1640-13294 GCA_022664845.1 Lepisma saccharinum
TCGTTAAACCTTCACCAACCTTCGTTAGGAAGTGACGAGTCGTTAAATTCTGAAGGTTAATGTAAAGCAACGATCTCCAACAAAAGATTGCAGCACTACCTCCGTACATGTCTAATGTATTTTTTATCGTTGTACGAAATTTCAAGGCTGCTCTTACAAGTTCAAGTCTAGAGAGTTCTAACTTTAAGGGAAAAGAAAGTTCATAACCAATTCAAACAGTTCTATTCGTGCTGATTTTTTATTTTCGTTTTTCTTCATTGTTGAAATCGCTTTATCGTTGTTGTGAATATCAAAATTTATAACAATGAGATTTAGCCACCTGTAGTTGTTGGGTACGTGTTTTTCTTCATGGAACTGGCATTTGGTGGGAAAACATTTCTTGCTGGTTGAGGCATTTTTTTTATTATTGTCACCTTGCATTTTCTATAAATCAGGGCCAAGAATCTACGGAAAGCAAAAGTGCTATTTCGGAGACTGTCTCTGAAAATTGGCGACGAATGGTCACCTTAACGTTAGACTGGCTCTGAATTCCAGCTGATACGATGAAGTTACAGTAAGGCCAGACTAGTGGCGAACCGAGGCTTGTTTTGGAAGTTGGAACAGCAAACGGTAAATAAAATTGCAAATCTTGATTCCATTACATTTAACCAACGAATATCTCCATTCAAAACGTTAGACTACCAGTCTTGTATTTAGTTTTCCAAATTGCCATTACCCCCCCCCCCCCAAAAAAAAAAAGAAGCACGTTATCAGTTACCTCCTTCTGACGAATTTGAATTTTGAATTCGAAATGAATTGTAAAGTCTTTAGGCAACTTTGGCTCAGGCCGTATGGATGATGATGGGATGAATTGGTGGAATGAAGAAAGTGGGAGGAAACGGAAGCACCCCGAGAGAATCAACGCACATGGTGTTTGTCCTCCAAAAAGCCCACATGGAATGAACAGGGATCGATCGAACGACCCCTAGTACCAACTGAGCGACCGTGGCCCCCCCTCTTTCTGACTAGGCCAACAATGATCCTAGTGTGCACAAATCTTTCACCGGGACTCCCAACTGTAATCACAGTGCTGTCCTTGCTACTGAGGGAGCAAAACTTAATAGAAGAAAGAAGACCAGGAACGATCGCGTGGTTGAGTGGACTAGGGTGCTGCGGAGCCGTTCATGAGGAAGGGAGGGGGGGTTCGAATCTCACCTGGGGAATGGATATTTGTATAGTTTGAAAGAAGATAGAATGTGAACTGTGGTTCGAATCATTACATGGAATTTTCACTACTGGGCCAGAGAAATACTTTATTATTATTATTATAGAAGTTTTGTTATTGAGTTTAGTAGCAGAGTATCTGCTCAGCAGGTGAAGTCCTGGACTTTTATTCTCCATACGAAAGCTTTGCTTTTATATACCAAAGGTAAAATAAAATAATGGTTGAACAAAGCACTACAATTTTTTTTTTTTTGTAAACCTTTTCGCCGACTACCAAAACACTCGGCTTCCTCAGACACACTAAATCATATACACAACACAACCTTCAGTGAGACAGTTCCGTGGTTCCTGATTGGCTCTTATCAGAAGTTCCCAGCCAATCCCGTACCGACTACAAAAAGTGAATTTTTAATTAACCTCTCCTGCTCCTACTACCTTTATCTTACAAAATCAAATTAAGCCTTTTTCCTCTTCCTTCTTGTACAAACTATTTAAATAAGAAAATAAAATAGAAACTAAATAAAATAAAATAAGCAGAAAATAAACAAAACTAATTATACAATAAAAGAAAAATAAGGAAAACTAAAAATATATACAATAAATAAAGAAATAAATAAAACTAAAAAGTTAAAAATATAAAATAAAGATTAATTAAATAAATAAATAAATAATAATAACAAAGCAACACTGTACATCCTTACAACAATGATACAATCTATATTTTCAGGCTTCTCAATAACTTATCCCACTGGTCATCAATTTTAAGTCCCGCGTTCCAGTTCATCGCTTTTCCACCTTCAACTTCTATAAATCGTGCTTCTTTCCATTTTCTGACCGTCCTTCTGTCTTCCTGTCCTAACACTTTTACTTCACTCCAATCCACTAAATATTTTATTTTACCTTTGGACTTTTATACTCAGCTTGTCCAGCGACCAATTTTGCTGTAAAAACTTCCAGCTTGTTTCTGGAATTTTTTTTTTTTTTGAAAGATAGATTGGTGACATTTAAACTGTTGTCGAGTTTCACTAAAAGTGAAAACAGCTTGCGGTCTGCATGAATACGTGTAAATGCCAGTGTCTTAATCTTTTTGGATTGCTTTAAGCCAAGTAATAATACCTTTCTATAGGACGTAGATTATCCTACCAAAATTTCAAGGAACGTTTGGATATGACCTCATTGACGGTTTCCTTAGTAAATAATCTAATGATTTGATCAACTTAAGCACCACAATCTGTACTTATTAGTATATTTGAGATAAGAAAGCACTCTAACTGTACCTTTTAGTACAATTTGAAACGGCTACTTTTAGTACAACTTAGGGTAGAGTAGGGCGAAGAGAACACCTTAAGCAATAATGAACAACAATTCTTGTTCTAATGACAGGCTGAGAAAAAAAAATAACATTTCTATTTACAAATATATATAAAAATTTCAAATGATTAATAAATCCTATTTCGCTTTTTTCATCAAAATATTTTTTCTCGAATACATGATGATAAACCCGCAAAAAAATTACCCGGATTTGGAAACTAGAATTACAGTGAAAAAATGTTTCCAAATATTGACTGTATTAATCTTAAAAACGGAAATTGTTTTACTAGATTCTAGTCTACTTCAAATTCTCAGACTTGCACATTTCCCCAGTGCCTGAAAAGCTTTCAAAATATTCCTGATATTTTAAAATTTAAAAAACGTATTATTTTCTGATAATATCTAACAAGAAAGGGAGTAACAGTTTTAAAATGTACGACAAATTCCATGACTGTTTAGTAAAAAGAAATTTCAAAATTAAAATGAGTCCAACGTGTGAATACTTTATTAATTATACCTTAAAGACTCAAAAACTGATGGAGCGAGCTTAGTAATGTGTTGGCCTCAAATTCGGAACCTTCTTCTAGGTTCAAATCCAGCGGACGGACAATTTGAATGAAATTTTCATCAGTCGCACCAGAATGTTACCTTCAAACCACATCTCTCTACCCTATCCCAGTCCAGCCTGAGCCAAATATATCTAAAGGCTATGAATTCAATTCAATTTAATTTTAATTCAGACTGCGTTGTCTAGAGAAAAGGATCTTACCAGAGCCATGAGTAAACCAACTCCCTCATTGAATTTGAATGGCCTTCAGACATCAAAGGCTTAGGCCGAGATAGGGGAGGGGAAAGGATTTGAGTAGGGCTTATGTTAAATGTACCATGCCTGCATTTGCCTTGCGTGACTGAGAAAAATCCTGGAAAAACCTCCGTCAGGATAGTCGGCAGCTGGGATCAAACCCACGACCTCCCGAATGCTACGCCAACGCTCTACCACTGAGCTACGGCGGCTCGGTCCAACTCCTTCATGTAAAAGATGTGGCAGTTTCCCCAATAACTAAAATATATTTTAATGTTTGTTATTTAACTTATTTAAAGATTAATTATTTTTTTTATTTAATCAAGATAAAAATGATTTAATCAATATTAAATACCAATTTGCAAGTTTTGAAATGGTGCTCAACAGATGGGAGCACTAAAATGTTTGAATATGTGAAGTGGACAAATATTAATATTTAATTGATTTTAAAGTTAATTTTGTATTTAAAACAATTCACTGATTATATTGATATAAGCAACGAAACTATATTATATTTAACCTTTAGACGCCGAACGGCTCAAGGGCTGAACCAGCATTTTACACCTGAGTAGCTCAGCTCCTAATTAACGTAGAGGGATCATTTAGGTGTCAATCTCTTCAAGAAGAACGAAGCTTTCCAACGATGTGCATTTCATCTGTCAGGGGGTCCCGCGGTGGAGGGGCTGGGGGGCAAAGTTGGGTGTTTTAGTTCCCCCTCCCCACTTAGCGATTGAGGGGCAACTTTCCCCCAAAGGAGCTACAAACATAAAAATTGGTATCAATAGAGATAAATTAATATACTAACTAGTGTACCCTGTATATGGTCATTGGGCTTGCGAGGGGTAAATGGGGGCTTACGACAAATAACAGTGTTGCCAGAGTCCCACAAAAGTGAAAGAAACATGTTTTTTTTTTTATTTTCTTCTTTTATGGGTTTGGTACAAAATTACCTCTGGGTATGTGTCCCATATCTTTCCAACGAGTTATCGTTCATGTCCCTCTGAAAATTAGGAGGGGTACTAGGGCCACCAACGTGAAGGTCACGATTTTCTTGAAATCCCTATCCGTCGTATAAAGGTTAAGGGCAATGTAAAGCCAAGAGATGGCAGCACAATCTCCGTATATGCCTAATGCATTTTTATCGTTGCATTAAATTTCAATGCTGGTGCTACAAATTCAAGCCTAGAGAGTTCAAATTTTCAGGGGAGAAAGTTCATAAGCAATTCAAGAGTTCTATCCGTGCCGATTTCTCATTTTCTTTCTTGGAGACACTTTATCGCCGATGAACCAAATGAGAAGAGAGACACTTTGTCGGTGGGACACCTTGTCGGCAACGAACCAAATGAAGAGAGGCACTTCGTCGCGGTCCCATCAAGTCTAACTAGAAGCAGAGACTTTACATCCGCTGACACTGAGGTAGACTAGTAGAAGGAAGAGACTCAGAAAATAAGTTCTCATCAAAATAGTAACAACAGCTTAGAGTCTTATTGTGGGCAACAAAAACTCCACAAGAACTCAACCAACTAACTGACGACATTCTGCATGATGTCACAATCAAAATAGACATTATAGAGCCAAAACTCTTATAATGATGTGATCCCACAACCTGAATAAAAATTGGACCTACACATCGAAATATGCCCCCCAAAACTATTGTCCATTACAGTCTCTATATTGGCTTCCTCGGCCTGGTCACTGTCCGAACTACCATCGCGAATTTCAGGACGAGATTCTACACCTTCCATGCAATACCACGGACAACCCTTCCTTTTAAAACTATGGTATAAGTAGGGTGTTATCCGAGCACAACTCAGATGGAACCAATGGTTACAACGGAAACAAGAAATCGCGTCCTCAACTTTGTCCCGGCAGCAATACATAGCCTCATCATCACCTGTAGTAATATGAAGATATTGTATTGGCAATATTGATTCGATCTTTTATTGTTTCTGGCTGTGGTTAAGGTGAACACTTCCAGCCATGTTTGATACAGATAATATACATGTGTTTGGTGTTCTTAATATTTGTACTACTGATTATATTGTGTAAATTATTTGGATATACGATTGCTCAAATGGAACAAATATATATATGAGATTTTCCGGCAGTGTTTACGTTTATATTAATGTGCTGTATTTAGTTATTTATATACATATGCATCTAGTCCACTCGTCCTTCGACTATACGGAGAGCAATATATTACATCAAATGACACTACATCATATTTCGTGCAAGTTATGTGATTAAATCTATGCGTCCAACAAGGGGTTTACACTTCAGTTAGGAATTACTGGAAGCAGCTCTACTCAAATCTTCGCTGAAAAATGATAAGAAGAAAAATTAAGTAATTGATAACTTCCACTTATTGGATTTTTTTTTCTTCAAGGATCAATTTTTTACACTATTCGTATTCTATGGAGTTTAATTTTTTTAAAAAATCGCTTATTGAAGATTCGTAAAATTGAACGAAATATGCAGTTTTCATCTATAATGAATACATTTTCTACATTAAGTTTTGAATGCAAATTAATGGGATCCAAGTTGCTTTTACCATCTGAGATTTTTATAATAATGAAGTCGAGATTATTTTGAAGATGCTTCAAGTAGCCGAAAGAAGAATTACGTTGAAATTTTGTAATAATAAAGTTATTAATGATGATTAGAGGCGTAATAAGATATAGAAGGTTGGTCTATGTTGTTATTGGATCAGAAGAATCCAAACTGAAGCGAGTAGAACCAAGCCAAAGAAGATTTCAAATGTGTTATGGAGATTGGCCTATGTTGTTATTAGATCAGGTAAATCTAAAGGAAGCAAGTAGAGCCAAGTCTCAGTTGAAGCTAAAATGTTGTTGGTGGTGTAGGCTACGGGCGAGGATGTTTCAAACTGACAAAGGTTGGTGTTGAACTCCCATAGACACACAACAAAACATAAAGATGATAATAGGATGAAGATATGATACAAATGTATCAAGTGGAAAAGGCTTAAGGCCAGCGGCATAACTAAACTACACTCCGAAAGGATTCTATATTGTTATTTTGGACTGGAGTAAAGGTGTTCCAACGATTGGGCTAAGAAAGTTATAGCTATAAGCTATAACAATCAAGTTACTGTATACTCCAATGGATCCAAGTGAGAAGTTTTTGTTTTTGTCCATGACTGACGTGATTCTGTGGAACTTATCAGTGAATATTAAGCAGTGTTTGGTTTATATAATTTGGAAAGAGGTTTTGCTGTTGAAGGTGTTATATTGCTGGGGTTCCAGTAAAATAGAAGCAAGAAGATATTTAAGTTTGTGATCATGTGATTTACATTGTGGAAGTGAGAAATGATTAACCTGGCAATTTACAAATGGAACTAGCCTATGTATTGAACGAAATTTCAATTCAATTTTTGATAAAACTGATTTTGTTTGCAATAGGTTAGGCGATTTTGTACTTGTTTACACGATTAGATAGCTCAACATTGATATGTTTTTCTTCGAATATTATTATTGAAGTAAGCGTCTCTTTTCTCTATAACGTCATGAACGAATCGAAGTCACAGAAATGTTACGAAATTAATGAAATTTAACCTTGACTGAATCAATGGAACTAAATCTTTTCTACGATTATAAGAACTTAATCTAATGTAATATTTACTTTTTATGGGTATACTTTGTTTCCTTTTCTTCAGATTTCATAGAAAATCCTTTTTTTCTTGGAGGGAAGGGTGAATGTAGTTGTATGAATATATTGTATTGGCAATATTGATTCGATCTTTTATTGTTTCTGGCTGTTAAGGTAAACACTTTATGACGGGAATCTATTTGGTACGTTCTTGTTTCGCTTCTTTTCAGAGCGCCACGAGACACAAAACGATTACAGGTTGGCAAGCTTCGACAGAGGCTATCGAAATACTTGCTTCCGGAACTCTGTATAGCGTCGTAATAGCCAGTCGGTCGGGTCTGAAAATGGCGGGAAAAGGTCCTAAACCTCTTGCACTATGGTGGATCCCTCGAAAAAGATGTGCAAACACTTTAGGATCACGGTAAATCGCGATATTACGAAAATCATATGCCGTTTTAAAAAAACGTCAAATTTGGTACCCTCCTCTACTTGCTTTGGAGAAAAATTACAAAATTTTCCACTTTCGTTGGACAAGGCTTGAATAGATTTACTACGATGTTTTAAGGATATTTAATGTAAAATAAACATTTTACCACGTCCACACACTTCTGTAGGTTGGAAAAATAATATTTATTCATAGATACACTATAATTTCAATACACGCTCGACGCACACAATCTTCTCGTGTATGTATTTTGGGTTTTGCACGCTAGGTAAGCCTTGCAAATGAAATACAAACAAGTTTGAACAATATTTAAACGCGTTTCTGTCTAACAAATGTGATTCAGCGACGTGAAATCTTAAAATATTGTCAAATAAAAGGAAATTCTGTGAAACATAAAATCACGAACACATTCTTGTACAAACGGTATTTAGGAAGAATAATTGCATGCAAAAGGATTGCAACTGCTTATCTTGATACTAAACCATTTTACAATGACCACAAAATTGATCTGACGTCACTATGTAGGATGCCGTGCTTTCCACTGAGCTCAACGTTACAATTCTATCACGGTAAATACCTCTTCTATATATGTGCGCACACCGATCTAGATGATGTATCCGAAAATAACACAAAATCAGATTTACAGGTAAAATATAATTTATCTTATGGCCAAACGAATTTTAACAACTGTATTACAAGGCACATCCCCAGGTGACGGATAGGGGAATACCGACCAGGTATGGTGGGTACCGGAAATGTTCCGGAGCGGACCAAAACCAGTACAGCTGCCTTGCAGTTAGTAGAGGAATATACAAAGGCTAGGGGAAGATAACCCTGAACAAAAATATCATAGTGAAAGGAAGCAGCTTCACCATTACCACTCTGAGGCTGAAGATGAATGACATCGGCAAGGCTCAGAGATGGACAGAGGGCGACATCTTGAATGTCTACCTTTACTGCGAGGTCGTAGAGCTGACAACTCTACACCGCTAAAAACATGTCAAGAAATAGTGGATTCTCCTGGGGTAAAATATTCCGGAGGTAAACTAGTCCCTCATTCGGATCTTCGGGCGGGGACTGCTTCAGGGGGCTCCACGAACAGGAGTAAGAAAGACCTTAGAATAGGAACGTGGAACGTACGAACATTATACCAAACGGGCGCTCTTCAGGTGGCGGTACGCGAGACCGAGAAGTACGAGCTAGACATATTAGCGATACAAGAAGTTCGGTGGGAGGGTCAAGATAGTATCCGACAGGGCAAGTACACTTTCTACTACGGGGAACACAGTCTCACGATTTCGGAACAGGATTCCTCATTAACAACAGTATCCTTCAGGTGGTTCAGAATATAGAGTTCGTAAACGAAAGACTCTCGTACGTTACGATACGTACTCGATGGGGCAACACGGTTTTATTAAATGTCTATGCTCCGACCCAGGTGGCTACTGATAACGACAAAGATATATTCTACGATGAGCTAGAAAGGCTGTTTGACCGATTACCGAAGTATAATTCGAAAATTGTGTTGGGTGATTTGAATGCAAAGGTAGGGAGGGAAGAACACTATAGACCTACCATAAGCAAATACAGCCTTCACGAAAAGACCAGCAACAATGGAGAAAGACTGATAACTTTCGCGATTTCGAAAAACCTACTGGTAAAGAGCACGTACTTTGAACACAAAAACCTACACAAATACACATGGGTATCTCCGGACGGCAAAACTCTAAACCAGATCGATCACGTATTAGTAGACAGACGAAGACACACCAACATAATGGATGTTAGATCGTACAGAGGAGCGGAAGGTGACACCGAACATCAATTGAATCGTACGTTTGAAGAAGGCAACAAATCCAAAAAGCTGTTTTGTGGGAAATTAACAAAAACTGTATAATATGTTTATTATTTATTGAAAGGAAACAATATTGCTACTGAATATTCAAAACGGTCTTCTGATACTTTCGTACTGCTAAGACAGTTTACAAGTATTGTATTTTTTTCCTGTAGAGTTAAAAAAAGTTGGTGGATTTGTTTCCTTCTTGAAACGTATGGAAAAACGTCTGCTCATTTTTAAGTGCTGAGACGTAAGAATGGAAAACTCGACCAGAAAATGAAGAAAAACGCAAGAGAAACCTTCAAATCAATGTTATTTACAAGAAATGTATGCACAATGAACTCGAAAGTTACAGGTAGGGGGCCTAAGTAATAAATTCATTTTTTTCCCGTCTATCCACTGACAGAAATTTCGCCCTACAAATGTGCAAAACTGCTTTTTATTCCGTAACAGTGATAGTAACTGTTGCTATATGTAAATATCTGTTAACAATAGCAGTTAGAAATATCAGTGTATGAAAACGTATCTAAATGCGAGTTAGTTATTCCCGTCTGTGAAAAAGAAGTTTAAAACAATATTTTAGAATAACCTAATTACCTGTATCATGTTACGTGTGCAGTAGAGATATGGACGAAGGTAGTTTAGTTCCTACCATAACTGTTGTAAAACTATTCTATGTAATTATCGGAGCTTGGATTTACTGGTGGAAAAGAAACAGTACATCAAAACACGATTTAATCAGGAAAGTAGAAAGCGGTGGGTGGGGGGGCGCGTAATTGTTTCATGCTGAATTAGTATAATAACTTGCGACTAGCGACAGGAAGAGCTTAGCCATCCTCGCGCATGCGCATTACTCCTTAACAGTAAATAGTACTTCCAAACAACTGCATCCAGTTGGACATTTAGCGCATTGATAGCATGTTCGAAAGCTAATGCAAATAACCCTGGATCGAAACCTGGTGCAGTTTTTTTTCTTAATGAAAATAACGTTTCTCTTTATATATATAAACGCATTAGGAAATTTAATAAGATTAGTGAACAAACGCATGTGGAGGTTAGATAAGTCAGGTACGGTATTTTTAGGTAGATTTCGAAGGTGAAATTTCCGTAAGCAAAAGAAGATAATTTGGATCAAACCTCCCTTAATCGACTCACGAGGGTCCAAAACATTTTTCTGGGGGTTCTCCCGTTTCCTCCCATTTTCTTATCTATGTTCAAATCCCTGGAAGAAACCTATGTCTTTCCGTTGTTTCTTTCATAACTATTTTTGTAGCATTTCAAACACCAAAAGTAAACCTAACACTATTCAAATTTGAACCAAATTTGTATATGTTGTTTCTAGGCTTAATAGCTCGGTTTAATTCGTTAATGAGCAAAATCGGTCGCCATCTGGGATCCAAAATGGCCACCGAACCCATTGTTGTATAGAATACACAGCCTAAACCGCTGGGGCTATTGAAATCAAATTTGGCATAAAGGAACAACATCACTGTTTGATTACGAAAATGTTACCTAATGAGTTCAAAGACGTCATCTTGGATCCAAAATGGCGGAAGCAAGAAATCTATTTTCCATGTCTATTGAGCTAGAGATACGAAATTTGGCACAAAGGTGTATTGTCACTTGTAGTTAAAAAAATATTACGAAATGGTGAAAAACTTGCCATCGTGTATCCAAAATGGCCGCCGAACCCATTGTTGTATAGAATACACAGCCTTAACGGCTGCAGCTAGAAATATCAAATTTGGTAACCCGGTACATTATCACTTATATGTTACTAAAATATTACATGATGTATCCCAAGACGCCACCTTGAATCCAAAATGGCGGACTTAAAAATCCATTTTCGACACCGTTTGAGCTAGAGATACGAAATTTGGCACAATGGTGCATTATGATGAGTAGTTTAGGGAAATATTGTAACATTTGGGAATAGTCGCCATCTTGGATCCAAAATGACCGCCCCCAAAACCGAATTTCCCGATCATTGACGGTAGAGAAACGAAATTTTCTATGAAGGTGTATGACCAAGAGTAGGTTACAATAAATAGGGCAAACCTCCCCTATGGGGGCGCAGCCCCCCGTGGGTGGGTGCAGATGGACTTCGTTGTGGTGTAGTGCTGCAGGGAGATTTTGGTTAAGATAAAGGATACGCATCCTCTCAAAAGCACTGAAGTTGGGGGCAAACCCCCTACGGGGGTTTGGGGACAGCGCTCCCAGATAAATAAAGCTAATATATATATATACGTCTTGTGGGGTATTGTTGAACAGCTCTTGATGAATAATCTACAAATCAATAAATAGTTTCTCGATAGCTCTCATATAAGACGAAATTTGAATTTTTGAAAATAAAAAAAAACTTCGAGATCTTCCTCAGCCTGTAGGCCTACCGAAATGAATTTTTTTATTGCACGCAAGATTAACTCGTGTTTTCACAATGCGCTCTTCCT
>JAGDQP010054690.1:0-13294 GCA_022664845.1 Lepisma saccharinum
TTTTATTAATATGTCTGCTATGTATGAGAAGTATTCTGGAATATACAAACAAAACACGTCTATCAAAGGATCTGATTACAAGTAGTTGAAAGTTTCCATGTGCAATACACGTGTGCATGTGCATTGCGAAATGTTTCATAGTTGGAAAATTCTGTTCCAGCGCCTCCAACAAGTGGGATTTACTTTCTTGAAAGATAGTACGTCTGCTATACAGGGTCCTCTCTACCACATTAACGAACCACAGCTAGGCTAGGTTAAGTTCAAAAAGAGCTCAGATTATCTCTTGCCCTCCGAAACTATAGAATGTCGTCAATCCCAAAGTGATTGTACATGTACCGGTTTCTCTTATGCGTATTCAATACAAGGTCATCGGAGGCTCGCTACCTAGTCACAGTTGGGCTAAGTTGTGAGTTCTGAAGGTGTTTTTTTAGCCAGCTGAAGGGATACCATTCAGAGGGGTACACCCTCTATTGGGGAAGGGATGTTTAGGAAAGATAGGATCGCAGGACCGTTTGAGGTGGTCATGGGGATATTATTATACCATTATTACCTTTATTTCTTTAATCATTATAATATTGGCTGGGAATATTATGAGTTTGCCTCATAATCATTTACTATGATGGGTTGATGAAGATGAAGTGCTATAGATACCACAACACTTTGAGGTTGGTTAGAAAGACGAATGCTGTTTATCTTCTGTCTAGGGGTTGCTCTAGACTGATGTAGACAGTATGGACCCTGTTAGTATTGTGAAATTACTATGCTACATATGATGGTGCAACATGTGGCTGGATGTTTGGAGTGTGGAGAGAGGTGGTGGTCTGGAGACCAGTCTGCGTGGTCTGGAGGTGTAGTGTATCAGTATAGCGAGAAGAGTAATGCAAGTGGTGAGGGAGTGCTGATGTTGCGTGGATTTTGAATGGTTGTGGTGTGTATAGTTTCGAATAGTAGCAAATGTTCAGTGCCAATGCGTTGTTGTAGATACTTGAGGCGTATGGTTTCAAGATGGTAAAGAATGTGTGGAAACGGTGTGCACTCGTAGAGTTCGGCAGTAGGGCTGGGTAATTTAATGCGAAAAGCTATCCGGAGGGCATGCCGTTCAAGGATTTTAAGTTTCTGATAGTAGAATAGGGTAGCTGCTGTCCAGGTCGTGAAACCATATGTGAGAACGGGACTTAAGAAAGCTTTGTACGTATTAAGAACTATTTTAGGTAGTAGTCCAAAGGTTGTACCAGTGAGGCGTTTCAGAAAGTTTATTCTGTTGTAAGCCTTTGTTGTGACTGTGGTGAGGTGCGGCCGCCAGGTTAGATGATGGTCAAATGTAATTCCTAGGTATGTAACAGTTCGTGTCGGTATGATGGGTGTGTTATTGACGGAAAGAGAGAGGAGCCTGGGATTGCCGTGAACTCGGGAAGGCCTTCTTGGCGGGATGAACACAATGGCCTCAGTTTTTAGTAGATTGATTTTAAGTCTCCATTTGCTACACCAGGCTGTGAATCTATTGATGGCTTCTGTCATGTGAGTGTTAATTTGTTGGATGGTTTTGGCGAGAGCAAGGAAGGCAGTGTTGTCGACATACTGGAATATATGGGTATTAGTAGGGAGATGTGGGAAGTCGGCGACATAAAGGAGGTAGAGAAGAGGCGAAAGGGATGATCCTTGAGGTACTCCTGAGTGGATGAAAATCGGATGAGAAAAGAAACTGTATATGAAGCGTATGTGTGCTATTGGGAGTCGAAAGGAGAGGAGTTTGTAGATGAGGGGATCGTGCCAAACTTTGTCAAATGACTTTTCCAAATCACATAGTTCTAGACATGATGGTTGGGATTTATTATAATGGTTTGTGATGATGGTAGTAAGGCATAGGAGTTGATTATTGATACCATATGAGGGTCTAAATCCAGCTTGGTAAGGAGGTAGGAGATTGTGCGCGGTTAGGTGAGTGTGGAGACGGTGGACAATAATGCGTTCAAGGATTTTACCTAAGGTTGCAGTTAGTTGGATAGGTCTATATGATGGTACTGTGTGTGGTGGTTTGTTAGGTTTCAGAAACATATGGGTTTTTGAGGTCTTCCAGTCAGTGGGAATGAAGCCAGTGCGAAGAATGAACATATATATACAAGAAAGTAGGTGAAGGAGTGTGTAGGGAGCTTCTTGGATATGGCAGTAAGTAATAGAGTCTATGCCTGGTGCAGTGTTTCGTTTGGATGTAGTGATTTGAGTGATATCGTCAACAGTGATGGAAGAGGTGAGAGGATTATGTTCGGAAATCGTTTGGGTGATACTGGGTTGTAAGTCACGTGAGGCAAGGTTTAGTCTGGTGACGGGATGGCGATGGAATGGTCTGTCCGGTGGAAGTGGGGTGAATACAGCTTGAAGGTAGGTAGCAAAGGCATCGGTTTTGTCTTTGTCGGAGTGCAAGGGTTGTTCGTCAGCTATGAGTGGGTAAGGTGTAGTTGTGTTTTTTCCATTCACCATGTTGAAGCGCTTTAAATATTTGATTGGATGATTAGTGTCTTTCAGGTTAATGCAGGTTTTGATCCAGGCGCGGAGTTTGTATGCCTTAAGGTAATTGCGAACAGTTCGTTGTAGTTGGCGATGTAGTCGAAGATATTTTAGGTTTCCAATACGCTAATAATTTTTGTAGAACTGGCGTGATCTGGTTATGAGTGGAAGGTATTGGGGTGGTAACTTAGGACGATAGGGTGTAGTAGTGGTTGTAGGTATAAATTGGTTAGAGGTGGTTTGTAGTGTGGAGGTGAGTTTGTCAACACAGGAGTATAGTTCTGGTTCTGTTATAGGAGGTTCTATATGTTCTAGCTGTTGACTGATGTATGTTCTCTATCCTGTCTAATTTGCCTAATAGAAACGGAGAGTGGTGCGAGGCGGAGGTGTTGGCGTTCGTTGATGATTGGGATAGTCTAGTGCTAGTTTGATGGGCGCGTGGTCACTACCTATGAGATCCAGAACTGTAATGTGGCTACGTGATGTGAGATTGGTCGATACAATTATTACATCCGGAGTTACGTTTGATTTTGGCCTGCTGGGTTTTGGAACTGGTAGTATGGTGCCTGTTGTTTCTGTGAGGATGAGATGCTGAAATTGGTTCCTTTCTAGGTTTGATCGACTATGTATGTTTAGGTCAGCCATAATTATATAATTGCGGAAATTATTAGATTTGCGGCATGGCATGCCCTGGTCAGATGTATATTGTAGCCATGGTGATTGAGATGCTCTTGTAGTAGAGAATTGTAATGATATGCTCCGGTAGCTGTGCTAATTGTGGTGAGTGGAGGCGATGAGGTGTCTTCGTACTGAATCCAATGGCTACCCCTCCGTTGGCCCGTAGTGCAGGGAGAGAACTGTTTTGTCGCAAGAAGTTATAGCGTGGGAATTTGCAGCTTTGGTTGTGCTTAAGATGGGTTTCATTTAGAAGAAATGCTTTAACGTTTTCCTCGAGTAATATATGTTCCAATAGTATTTTTAAGTTCTTTCAGTGAGCGTATATTAATGAATAGAAAGATGAGTGCTATGGTAATTAGTACAAAATTTGAGTTGTTGTTCGTTCTCTTATACTGCTGTTTCATACGTTTTTGCATAGAAATGAGCATAAGAGCCGGAGTAAGTAGCGGTGAAGTTAACATGAAGAGTCGAGCGTGCGCCGTGTTGGATTTGCTGCAATACATGTTGGCGTTGAAACGGATATATATTTTGCAGTGTAAGAGTGATGAAAGCAAGAAGTTGGTTGATGGTAATTGGCTCATTGGTTGATGTAACTTGATTTGCTGTAGCTGTTTAAGTTTCAGGTGTCCGTATTGGTACCACTAGCTCTGGTTTGGATGTCTCTGGAGTAGGCCAAGCTTTACATTTGTAGCTAAATGTTGGGTGCTGTTCATGACAAATAGTGCATTTAGGTGGTGCTTGCATGTTAGGACAGACTTTGGTCCCATGAGATCCAGAGCAGAAAGCACAAGTCCGTTGATTTGGACACTTGTTGGTAGGGTGTGAGTTGTACTGTTGGCACCGCTCGCAATGCACGGGTAGTGGTGGTGGAGTGTGTGAAGGCTCTACTCGGTGACGGTGTCTGTATATGTATGCTCCCTCGCTGAGTAATAAATTTATTGTTTCTTGAGAATTAGTTAGGACTTGAACAAGATAAGTGGGACCTGCATTGCACATTATGCGTAAACATTGGTTAATAGTATGACCTTCTTCGCGTAGTTTTACTTCTATATCGTCAATAGGTATGCTAGGAAGTACACCACGGATTACGACAGATAGCGGAGGAGTTTTACGCGGTGGTGGTGGCTGTTTTGTTGCGTTGATCTGTGAGTCTAGTTAGTGAAGCTGAATATCTCAAATATGTGTTTATTTTGTATCTTCTGTGCTAGATAGGAATCGGAGGTCTTAACTATGATACCGTTCCTTGTTGGTTTAAGTTCGCGAATAGCTGTCCGTGGCACATATTTTAAGAACTGCTGGAGTAGAATTTTGAGGTTCTGGAATTTAGGATCGTAGTTAGTAAGCATTAAGTTGTATTCTAGTTGTTTGGTAGAGTCTTCTGTCGTTTGAGCTTGTTCTTGGTTGGCTATGTCTATTTGTAGTTTTTCATCTGAGTCGGTTTCACTAAGCGTATGAGGTTTCTTTGCTGATCGTCCGGATGATGAAGTTGGATGTAATGGTAATCTGGAACGTGAACGATGTATTTGTCCTTGGCGTTTTTCTATTCCTATTGCTTGGCCTGAATGAGGTGTTAGTACAACTGGTGGAAGTCCTGAGTGTTGATCTGTAATCATGTCCTTGTCCATTGCAGTAGTCAATGATAATGAAATGAAACAATCAAGGTGGGGCCACCCGTGGCGATAGCAGCCCAGGTGTCGAACACTCCTTCCACTTCAGATAAAAATTGTGACCCTTTGGCTAGATAAGTCTGGTCCACAAGATTCTTTCCAACGTGGCGAAAAGAGACGAAGGATGATGACGTAGGAAGGATAAAAAATAACTGGCAGTAGTGGTACAAACACGAGGCTTGTCATCGACTTGCCAGCTCAGTATCTTCTGAAGGTCACTCCAGAATTTCAGTGACATACAAAGACTGTACATCCATTTGATGCATTTAATACTTTCCAACATTAAATTACTAATATTTCAACAGTTATAGTTTAGTTACCAATCAAAGCTCAACGACATTTAATGCTGTGCCGATAACTAAATAATAAAAGCAACAATTTAGTTACATATAAAAAAAGTTGCTCAGTTTGCTTTCCTCTTACCAAAACCTATCTGTTGACCACCTTTTGAAACTCTAAAAAATAACATACGTGCAATATGCACTCATTATTCTATTTTATTGATTAAATCTTCATTTAACTTATTCTCATAAAAGACAATGAGCTAAAGTTTGATCGAATTAAAACATAGACATTCCATATCTTACTTTTGTTCCTCCGATGAACCATCAGAACTCTTACTGTTCTTTCGCACTGCTCATCATGCATTTCGTACGTGATGTCTTTCATGTAGTTTATCCATGAGTTTTACCTCATAAAATGTACAGAGAGTATGGACTTTCTTACATTTCTCAGTTTAGACTTCTGCCTAGAACGTATTTTCAGCAGGATACATGTACAAATTTCCCGTAGTATCTTGTCATTATAATGACTTTTTCGTAAAACCTAAATTTAGAAACGAATAATACCAAAATGCGTATTGCAGTTCTTACAAAATCACTGTAACAGTAACGAAATTACAATCAGTTTTCACAGAATTTAGTTTTCTTCGAAAAACCATTACTGGAATGTAATTTCCGGACCCTCGATTTCTCTCAGTGTGCATTAAATATTAACATTATAAAATTTGTTCAAAGTAAACTAGTTATTTAGCTGCCAACAAGTTTCATGTCGAACGGACTATGGAATTGGGAAACAGTAATACTAGACTTTTCAACCTTTTTAATTTTCAAAATTATTGTTACAACTATTAGAAATTAAATAATCAAAGACAAAACGGCTGTCATCTTGTTCAATATGGGCAATAGCCACAAGGAAGCATCCATTTATTATTGTTATCTAATTGCATATTTTTAAAGTGTCATATCCTTGTCAGAAGATGGTGAATGGTCGTCAAGACATCAATCCGTTGGAAAGACCTAAACACCTAATTGTATAATTTGTGTCAGTTTGTTGCTGTTCTTAAAGTTACCGTAATTATTTAAATACTAATATCTTCAAATTCACGAAATTGCTTTAATGATTAAGGAGGATGGAAACATAAAAGTTGGATTTGCTTCTCTCTTTACTTATCACGTAAGATTGTCGAAAATGTTCCGCAGTATGTACGCTAAAAAGTTGAGATTTCGAGATCGTAGACGAGAACGATGAATTAATAAAATGTTGGCTTATTAGCATACTTTTCACATCGGCATTATAATTGCCTCATACACTTGCCAATTCTAGAAACACTCAATTTTATACGTCGTACAAAGACTGGGCAATATATAAAAACAACTCAGTAATAAAATATGCTAATAAATGTTCTGAAAGGTCAAGCAATTAATTATCCATATACACAGACCGAAATCTTACTTTTCATCCTAAGACGAAAAAGGATTTCTCTTCAGTTATATTTTCCTTCAAACCGGAAATTATCTGCAAAATGATAAAAACGGAAATTTTCCGGAAAAGGCGAAAACGTAAAATTTTCTGTAAAGCGGAACACGGAAAATTTCCGAAAAAGCGGAAAACGGAAAATGTTATTTCCGGAAACCGGAAAACTATTTTTTCGGAAATAGCTATAACTAGTTCAAACCCTGTTCAAGCCAAGCTTTTTACAAAGCGATCTTGAAGACTATAATCATAACTTCTCATACAAAACCGAGAATCCTTCAGAATGTGGAAACAAACAACTTAGTCACTATAAAGAAGTAGCTGATTTACAAATGTTGGTTAGCAAGGGCAATATATAATCTATGGGGGTTACAAAGAGAATTAAGGACACGTCATTGATCTGAAGTATCCATTTTTATGTTATTGTGAGACCTTTACTGGATACTCATCTAATACTGGCCTTGCTATAGTATTTCCACAAAGGGGTAGCTCTATGAGAGTATAATTTCTTATTCGAAGATGAGCACCCATCGCTCTCATTGTGCATGTGCACAAAAGAAACGAGAGCATTTCTATACGAATGCATAATAGCTTTAATATTGAATTTATACAAAACAGACTATACCGGAGGAACACCGTTTTGCTGAATAGTACCTTAATTTAAACACATTGTAACTCTATAAAGTCAAACAATATCGAAGTATTCTTACATCAATATCAAAGCTGAGAGAACACACAAATATACCATAAAACATAAAGATCTCAACTAACCTGGAATTACTTGATGGAAGATAATGGCATGATGTTAATATTAGAGCACGAAATATCTTATTAATATTCAAGTCCAAGAGACGTAAACAGAGGATATTCTCACTGATGGTAACTAACGTTCTTATTCCCTGTCTATCAATAGCGTATGTGTGTTTATAAAGTTCCATTTCCAATAATGTCCAATAGAAGAATTCTTAGTCTCTTAAACTGACAAAGTCCGAACTGCTCTTTCAGAAATAAAGTCTTAACTTAAACTGTCGTCGAACCAAAGGCTTTGATGATAGATCTTGACAGATCGAACATAGCGTAAAGACTGCCTATGTCTGCCTAAAAAGAGCTTAAAGATGTATTTTTTATTACTTCTTAATTTTGACTGTCACACTCCGTTCCCACATGTGTGTTGTTATTCAAGATCTGGGGAAAGCAAAGGAAAGGAAAGGAAAGGTAATAAAAGGAAAGGAAAGGAAAGGAAAGGAAAAGAAAGGAAAGGAAGAAAGTTTCTCAACATAAGATAGGATATATTTTGGTAATTTTTCCTAAAGCATCCTTGTGTTTGGTCACGATCTCCACATTACACATAACTTTTATTAATTGTTTTCTCTAAAACACTGTCTTCGATCACGTATCTTGAATACCTCTCTTGGAATATACATTTGTTTTCATTACGTAAACTGTTATTTTCTCATAAACAACTATGTTCCGTTCGTGTTCTTCCCAAGATTGAATAAAAATAAACAATTCTAAAACATTTTTTTAAAGTAAATTTCCCTGACATATTGACCTGTTATTATTTTGTTCCTTCTCTGCTCTGAGAATTTATATTAACACCTGGTCTTAGCACGTGTTTGGAATACTTCGTAAATTACGTAATTGACCGTTATATTCCATGTAAAATAATTATAAAAATTTAATGTTCTTTACATTTTAAAACCCGCTGCGGTAAGGTAGAACTGGATGGCAGAGATTATCAGGCGGCAGCACTGTACATTTTATTATTCCCTCTAATGCTGAAATGTCGGGACACTCGCTATCACCAATGGAAATTTTCGGGTGGCCGACAGGGTATTTCTTGACCTTGCAGCAATAGGGGTAGAGCAATATTATATCAGCATACTTCACCCTCTCCCCCGGCTTTACCTTATTGTAGAGTTTTGTGGCATCTACTCTACCACCGCACAGGGCATCCCGCGGTCTAATAGGGCATTTCTTAGTTGCTGGTTGGGCTCGCACAAAGTCGTTCACCTCGGGGTGTTCTCTGAGGACGTGTCGCCACTCACACTCACACATTTAGTGCACCACTTACCCTAGCTCTTTCAATCGCGCTATTTTAGCATATGTGCTCTCACAACGAGTATTGAAGTATTATAAGGATCGTTATAAACCGAATTGTCACGCGCTATGGGGTAACACCTTAAGCGTACGTGAAATACGCAACCCTGATATTCCCAGATATGTTCTTCGCCCTGGTGTTGGACTTATACATCAACCTTAAGCCCACCCTTAACCACAACCTCATTGAATTTACCGGCATGCTTAATATTAATGTTTAATTTCTGGGTTTCGTGTAAAAACATTGAATTGTAACCATAGACTGGGTATCCCGCCACCTATACCCATTATGCGGAATGGTACCAGTTGTGTTTGGCTGCAAGAACTTTTTGCGAAACACCAAATTAAAGGCGCTGGCAATACTTATTGCGTCAAGGAATGGGTTTATTCCTGATAGAGCGTGAAACTCATTCATGGATTTAACACCGGCCTCACGCAGTATATTCACATCCTCGACACAATACTGGATCAGCTTCTCCTTAAATATGAAGCCCGTAGCACCGAGCCTTTCTTTCTCCCCCACATACGATCTCGCAAACTCAGTCCGCTGTTTTTCCTTCATATAAGCCACGTCGTAATAAGCTATTAGAGGATAATCCCCACAATACTCCTGATTATCTTGAGTGTTAAATAAGTGGGGAAAGTGGTGCGTAGCCGTGGGTAAATCAAAGGCCTCGCTTAGTTTACTTAACGCCATGGGGAGAAAGTTTAGGCTGTCAATAAACTTTAAGTAAAGGTACTCCATACACATAATTTTACAATCCTGCATAATTTCGCGTGGTGTCCACTTTTTCTTGAGCATCATGCTTCGCAGAATAAAGTGGGCATCATAATCTTTGGCATTATGGGCAATGCAGATAATTTTATTAATCCCCACTCTTCTCTCGGCCAAATTACTCAAGAATTCTTCAATACATGCAGCGACGTAACATATGTGCTGTTTTATACCGCAAGTATTACAGGGCTGGTTACCACTACACTTTTAATGCTGTTGTTACCACACCAGCAAATTTGGTTCATGTTCTGACCCACCACCCGCTACCTGTTTCTCCTGTCGGCACTCGATATCGTAGAATATTAACAGCCATTTGCGTGGAATACATCCACGGCTAAGCTGCATATGGCATAAATGTCCTGGTGGCGTCATATTGCTACGTACAGTACAGAAGTTTTCCCCGCAAACGTGTGGATTGCGACCTATTTTATTACATAGGTTTTGAGACACATCTTACACACCCGCAGAGTGCTGCATAAAGAACTGCGTTGGTGGTTTGCAAAGCACTCCGCCCTGTAAAATCGCCTATTGCACTCATTGCAATATATCCAGCTGTCGGCGGGGGTGGGGTGGAGGTGAATTATTTTGACATTTACAACACAGCGATTTACAGTGCCCCGCATGGCGATCTTTGTGAGAATTTTTTTGTGACATTCCGCACAGTAGTACTGACACGAGAATGCCGCTGTCAAACTTGTAATTACATCGTAATGATTATTGGTGTATAACAAATTAATTTGTTTATCACCAGCGGGGCCTTCAAATAGTACCTTCTCGCCAGATAGGCCATTATACACTGTCAGTTTATACCCGGCGAAGTGCTGCTGAAATTTTCTCATTTCAGGTACGCCCCCACCACCGTTAGTTAAATCTACATTGGCCTTCTGGCATAGCACATATACTTCGTTTCTCATAAATGGTAAATACTAGTTGCGATATTTATGATGTTCCTTTTTGTTATCAGGGTTACCGACCAGGCCTACAACGACAAACAGGGCATGAGATAGACAGCGACTACCAGTGTTTTAATACGTACTATTCCACGGCTGTGCCCTATATATTCTGACGTTGTGGCGAAATTTTGTTTTACCTGCCCCTCGCCAATAGGTAGTTCGACGTGGTGGAAATAAACCATAAAACGATCCTGATATAAGATAAGGTGTTAGATTGGATTATTTTCTCAAGTGAGCTCCAAACACTATTCCCACTCATGTTCCGTACAAACCTAAACGATAGATAAAACGGTTTTTCTGGGTGATTCTGATTAATAAAAGCAACGCCAGCCTGGTGATGTGGAAGTACGCCGGCCATTAACCGATCTAATAAAACTCTCATTGCCTTCTCAACCAAGGCTACGGGGTTTAGACTCTCCAGTGGCGGTTTTATTTCAACTGTTATTAGCGTTCCGTTATCCTTAAAACGTTTATAATACTGGTGAGATTCGTTAATTATATTAAATGTTTCCATTATAACAATTTAATACCAACATGTTTCTTTTTTCCTTTAGCAATATAAATGATTGGCTATTTTTTTCTATTAGTGTTAATTGCTAAGAATTTTAGCAGTCGTACTATAGACCGTAATGAGCTATTTTGTGTGATACCCTATTATTATAATTAACCCTCAATGTTTATTATATTCAACCTGAAAATAAATAGAAAATTAACATTTTTAATTTAACAACAACAATGACAACTATAGCTATAACACCCTGTTATCGTAATTAGGGGCTTAAAACCATTAGTGTGTTGAGAGAGGCTAACATCTTCACGCTTATTTATTCTTACAACTTTATTATACGGGGCGAGGTTAGCAAACTAACTTCAAATTTAACATTTGGCATTGAGGTCGCCACTTTTTTCGCATGTAGTACTTAATTCTCACATAGCAAATGTGAAAAAAAGAAATTCAACATGTCTAGCCATTTACGAGATATACAGGTTTAAATATTTAACCTTTGACCTCTAGGTCACTAATTTTTCGCATATAGAACGTTCAAATCTTATACCTTAGCCTAGGGTGTAGTATAGAAACTGACTTCAGATATTTGTTATAATCGCTACTATGTAAAAGAGCTTCGTAGTTTCCTATTCCATGTTATTTGGGTTAGGTTAACTAGAATATATTCCTGTGTATTTATGTAATTTCTGCTATCGTGCATTGGTGTTATCTCTAGGTGGGAGGTGGAAATAAGGGTTGCAAAAAGAGCTTCGTAAACAGACTAGAGCTGTGCTGTCTAGGGGCTAAAGAGAGATTCGAATTTTGCACTGGTGTACTAGCATATATTCCTGTGTATTTGTGTAATCTCTAGGTGTGGGCAAAAATACCGTAGCCTCTGTGCTGTGTTAAATAGAGGTTGAAAAAATGTGTATGTAATCTCTGCTACGGTGCTGTGGAAGGGTTCCAAAAGAACTTCGTAGCCCTTTATGTAATATATGTTAAGTAACGGATAGATTGTAGAATTGTCGTTTTTCATCATAATCTACCTAAATCCAAAGTTTGGTGATGATCCGACAAAATATTGGCAATTTTGCCCGATATTTCGGAAACGGCTCAAAATATCGAAAAATAAATCGAAAAATCTAGCCTTTCAAACCCCTTGACGTTTTACATCATAATCTATCTAAATTCAAAGTTAGGTGATAATCAGATGAAATTTTGGCAAATAGGAACCATTAGGCCTCTATACCATGGCTCGTAGTCTTTACCAAATAGTCTGCTATAACCACCTATTGTATGTTCTGTAGGTTAGCTTAAGAAATGTCTCATAGTCTTTTATGAAGTAGATTAAATTCAAAACAACCTCAAGTGTATTCTGGGGGGTTAGGTCGGGGTGCTGTACTCAAGGCATCATAAAATAGCCCGTACTCTTTTATAATGTGGATTAAATAGGGGGTGCGAAAGAGGGGGTTGAAAATGTGTTCATTGCTTTTATGCCATGTTAAATAGGGGTTGGAAAAAGGGCTCATACTCTTTTACAAAATAATACTACTTTTTTACAAATAAAAATAAGGGTCATAAAAAAGAATAAAAGTAACTAAATCTAGTTACAAAAGTAACTAAATCTGGTGACAATCGTTGAGCCAAAGGTACCTAAAATAAGCCCAGGTGGCGCCATTCTACTAATATGTATACTCAAAGTTTGGTGGGGATACGTCAAACTGAATGGAAGTAACAAATATTTAATATTCAAAATTTATTTGCAACACTATCAACTGTGGGACCTGAAGTACCTCTATGACGAGTCCCAATACGTAAATACAAAGGTTGGACCTAATGCGATCAATGATATGGAAACAATTAAAAATTTATTTTCTGAAATTGGTTGACAACACTGACAACTTCGGCCCCGGAAGTACCCACATGAACTATCCCAGTACCTAATGCATATGTAAAATTCTGTGTAAATCAGTGCAGGTACGTCCAACGGTAACAAATATGAAATATGTATTTTTTAATTGTTTGCAACCCTGATAAACTACGGTGCCTCGCGTACCTGTATGACCTGTCCCAGTACCTAATGAACATGCATGTAAATCAATGCATATGTTTAGGTTTGTATTAATAAAGGTATTTATATAAGCTGAATTTTAAAATAAGCTGGCGACATTGACGACTGGTGTGTTTGAGGTTAGGAAAACCAAAATTTTCTTCTACTGAATTGAATGATGTTTATAGTAAGTTTGGGGCAGTTACGGTATCGAAGATATTTTATAAAATGCTATTTTTTATAAAATTGACAATACTAAGCATTGGTCAACCCTGAATATACTAAAAAATATTTGTAATCTAGGGTTTAGTATATGTTGTATTT
>JAGDQP010054691.1:0-13293 GCA_022664845.1 Lepisma saccharinum
AAATACATATAACATTACCCCCAAAATATTTAAGCAGTCTTCGGACTGATCCTGCAGTTTTCACATATTTCTCGAGTCGCATTAGAGCACTAACATAAGGTCACTAGTACTAATGATACCCTAACGAACCTGCATGATTTAATCGAAAAAAACTTTTTGGAAGGTTTGCGGGAGGGGAAACTTGACGTCAGGTTGGCTGATTACACAATATTTTTACCTCCTTCTCTGTTCCGATTAGAGCACTAACGTTGGATCGCTAGTACAAACGTACATTAACGAACACACATGGTTTTACCCGCGAAAGCTTTACAGAAGGTCATGGTACAGAAGGAATTTACAATGTTAATCTGGCAGCCTTCAAACTTCAATTCTGTCTTTGATACTGTTGGAGAAATAACGTTAGTCTCTGGTGCACTAATGTACCAACGAATATATGAAGTTATATTCGCGAGAGCCTTACGGTGGGTTGTGGGAGAGGCTAAACTGACGTCATGTTGACTGCCTACATAGTTTTCTAACTTCTCTCGCGGGTCGCATTCGAGCATTAACGTTGGGTTGCCAGAAATAACGTCCTCTAACGATACGCTAACGAACACATATGATCTAACCTGCGAAAGCTTTAGGGAAGTTTATAGGGGTCTGTTTCTCACTTCTACCTTTGTTTCCATTAGAGCACTAACGTTGGGTAGCTAGCACTAATATGCACTAACGAACCCACATGGTTTAATCCGTGGAAGTTTTACGCAATGTAATGAGGAGCCAAATCGACTTCAAGTTGGGCGCCCCACAGTTCTTCTGTTCTCTATTTGTTCATATAGAAGCACTAACGTTAGTGTCGTGTGCACTAAATTGCACTAAGAATGCAATTATTATGCACTAGCGATCACGTAAATTTAGGTTCGCATAAGTCTAAAATTGATTTCTTGGTGAGTCCAAATCGAGGTTAGGTTAGCCTCACCCACTATTTTTTCTAATTCTATCTTTAGAGAGGAGCACTAGTGTTAGTGTGTTGTGCAGTAACGTTAACTAACGATGCACTAACGGTGCAATAACGGACATATATGGTTTTATTCGTGACAGCTTTATGGAGGAGTATGGAAATGGCCAATTTCATGACAAGTTGACTGCCTACACAGTTTTTTACTTCTCTCTTTCTGGTCGCAATACAGCATTAACGTTGGGTAGATAGAACTAACGTGTACTAATGATGCAATAACGAACTCAGATAGTTTAAGAGCCGAAAGCTTAACGGAAGGTTATGGGGCCCAATTGACGTCAGGTTGGCAGCCACCATAATTTTTGTATACTCTCTTTGTTCCCATTGGTGCACTGACGTTAGGGTCATGTGCACTAACATGCACTAACGATGAACTAACTATGAACTACCTATCTCGTACATCTAGGTACGCATGGGTCTAAAATTCCTTTCTGGGTGAGACCAAATTGACGGCAAGATGGTCCCACTCGTATATTTTTCCTAATTCCCGCTTAGGAAGAGAGCATTAAAGTTAGTGTCATGCGCACTGATGAGCACTAATAATGCACTAACGAGGTAATAACGAACATATATGGTTTTATTCGCGAGAGCCTTACAAAGGACTATGGGAATGGCCAATTTCACGTCAAGTTGACTTCCAACGCAGTTTTTTACTTCTCTCTCTGACCGCATTAGAGCACTAACGTTGGGTAGCTAGCACTAACGTGCACTAACGATGCACTAACGAATCCACGTGAGTTTACCGACAAGAGCTTTACGAAAGTGTATGTGTATGGAGGGCAGCTTGACGTCAAGTTGCCCCCCCACAGTTTGTCTCTTCTCTCTTTGTTTCCATTGGAGCACTAACGTTAGTGATATGTGCACTAACGATGCACTAATCAAGGCATGTGGTCTCATCTTTTAACTCCATATGGGGAGGGGCAACTTGACGGAGCTCACCACGTGGGTAAAACAGAGAATTCGACTTCGATCCAGTTGTTCTCATGACGATATAATTAATACAATGACTGTTTGTCAAACAAATAGAAAGGTAATAAAAGTTTTAATAAATCATCCAACGATATCTTCATCAAGCATATTGAGAATAAACTTCCTGATGGCGATATACGTGGTGCTGTCAGATTTCTAATTTCTGAAATGACTTTCGCTCCATCAGACCCCACCATTTTGAGGGCATTAAAAGAAAAACATCCTCCGCACCCTTATCCATTTACGTCTCCTAACTTAATAGATCGTAATATTGATGTTAATAAAGTTAGATCCAACGAGTTTCTAAAAGCACGCAAGCTGGTTCAGCTGGATGGATAGACAGCATGCGCCCTTCAATCCTTAAGGACTAATACTTTATAATATTCAAGACACTCTAAAGATCGCCTTACCAAGATTACTTGTGATTTTCTTTCTATGATTTTATCAGGAGATATGCCAATAGAAATAAGGTAATTTTTCTTCGGAGCTTCTCTTATAGCAGGGAAAAAGAAATGTGGAGGAATTAGACCAATCGCTATAGGGAACATATGGAGAAGACTTTCTTCTAAAAGTATAAGTGGGAGAATTAAAAATCAGCTAATTCAACACCTTTCACCACACCAACTTGGAGTAGGCATTCAACGTGGAGCAGAAGCTGCTGCACATACTACACGCATATATTATTCATATTCTCACCAGAAACCTAAGACCTTCCTAAAGATTGACTTCAAAAATGCTTTCAATGAAATAGACAGACTTGCAATGTTCACAGTTGTTAAGGATAATTTTCAATCCATCTACCCTCACGTCCTACAAAGTTATGCTCAAGCCAGCTATTTATTTTATGGTAAGGACATTATTTTATCTCAAAGAGGAGTATCCTTTAAGTACTGCATTATTTTTTCAACTCATTGTCAATAATATCAACACTGACTTAAATATATGTTACTTAGAAGACGGAACCATAGCTGGAGACCCGGATACTATATTAAAAGAATAAAAGATCTCCCAAAGAAGGCAATTACAACTGGTCTAAACCTTAATTTTCCTAAATGTGAGTTTAGCTTCCTGGAAATAACAACAGAACACAAACACACTTCTCACAATGTTCAACGAAGTGGCTCCAGGCATTCAATTAACCTCTACTAAAGCAAGGAGATCTTTACTCACTGGGAAAATAGCCAAATTTCAGATGTTCTTTTCACGTCTTTCATCAATTTCTGTACACTCAGGTTTTTATTTATTAAGAACTTCATTTACCGCACCAAGGTTTTTATATTTTCAGCGCTGTTCGCTTTCTTGGAGAGAAGAAGATTTACTCGATCGTTACAAAAGCACCATTAAATCTGGATTAGAATCCATCTTCAATTGTTTCCTCTCCAATCACACATGGCTTCAGGCTTCTCTCCCAGCCAATTTTGGAGGGTTGGGCATCCATCGCGCCTTGGATTTGGCTGTTCTTGCCTTGAGGTGTCCACTACAACTTGGTCATTATTAGTTTGTTCAGGTTTAACCTAACTCGATAGTAGATCAAAGCAATTCAGATGAGATTAAACTATTATCAAATCACACCTCTCCATTTTACTTAATTTTGCTGATAATTTAGAAGACAAAGCCAGACTAATAGCCTCTTCTTCCTTCGAAGCAGGTGCTTCCCTCAAAGCTCTACCTTCGTCTCCTCTCGGCCTTCACCCAAGTAAAGGATGTTGGTCATATTGGATTCTTCCTTCTCTAGAGCTCAAGACAGACTACCCAAACGGCAACCATCAATCACTGATGATTTTAATCTTAAAACTCTACAATTTCACACCAAAATCGTAGCTCTTTGTGCAATAGTTCCAATAGATTATCGAGATATATTGAAAATTGTTTGTTGCGGCAGCCATGTTGGATTGTCCATCTCCATATTCCAAGATGGACTGCCCAAGTAGCTACCATCATTTGATAATTTTGTCAATGAAACTTTACAATTAGGTACCAACGCCATAACTCTAGGTGTAAAAATTTAAAAGATGTGGTCACTTGTATACTAGAATTCGCATGTTCCAGCGGTCACATTGGATTCTCACCTCCGCAGATGGTCTCAGACGAACTACCCAAATTGCGACCATCACTTTTCCTAACACTTGCCTCTTAACCTATAAAATGACACAATATTGTTTCATCAAACTAAACACAGGGGTATAAGCCTGACCTGTGCCAAAAATGCTTAAAATACGTAAACATTTTTTTAAACTGCTCATTTTTCCATGAGTGTTCCATTCTGGAACTTTGCACATGTCATTACGAATAAAAGAGCATTATTTTCAGAAAGTTTGACAAAAATCGGAGGTGCCGTCATTTTTGCTATTCAAGGTCAAAAGGTCAAAGTTCAGTATCAAATTTTCAATTTCTTATGGAGGGGCAAGTGTTGCATATGAAATGAAGGGCTGTTCAAGATCTTTACAACGACGCAAGAATCATATCTCTAACTTAATTAGGACAAAAGTTACAAGCATTTTAAGTAATCAATGTGACTGAAAATTTCGGGGGAAAATCAAAATTTGAGATGCTGTAACTCCAGAAATATATGACACAGGATCGCAATATTACACTTTTGGATGTTTCTCATGCGGCCCTACTAACACACCAAAATTCATAGAAATCCGAGATGGTGAGGTAAATGACTGTGTTGATCTGACATGGAATGACCCACATGTTGTAATATTTTCCTAATCTGCTCCTGATAATATATTTTTATGTCAAATTTCGTATCTCTAGCTCAAACGGTGTAAAAATGGATTTTTTGGTCCACCATTTTGGATCCAAGATGGCCTCGTTGGATACATTCTGTAATATTATCGTAACCTACTTTTGCTTGTCTCGTCTCGTGTTTTGAAAATCCAAACAGAGTTATTTAATTTGTTTAAAAAAGTATGCTAAATGAGACAAAAAACGGGAAATTTGGAACGGTGCTAAAATTTTAGATGGAAAACTCCTTTCTCTCTGTCTCCTTCACACACACTTTCTTTGCATCTCTCCTTTTAGTCCTTTCACATTTTTTGAACGTACAGACGCCTTAAAACATGATTTTATTGTGCACCTATACCCTCCTTGGTTTGTTCCCTGCAAATGTAGTAATGGAAGAACAGAGTGAGGAGAGGTTGATCTTCTGAAAGTGAAGTGGGGAGGTCGGTATTGCAAGGCGGGAGAGTGTTTTATGACGAGCTATGAAAATTGCAAACATACGTATGTTGGATGAGGACAAACCGGACAGTGCTCTATCGGGTCCTTTGTGCACTCACACTCAATTTTGAAAATTTATATTTGTACTGTACCGCATTCAAGGAGGTACAAAGGGTGACTTCTATGGAGGTATGTACTTTCAAATAGCCCTAAAGAACATCTTGCTTTTATAAAACTCAGGAACAGCGGTGCTTTGTGAAAAATAAGGAAACGCCGCTAAAATAAAAAGAGCCATATACATAGCACGCAGTTAATACATATTAACAAAGAGTAAGAGAGAGAGAGAGAGAGAGAGGACATTTGAGTAGGTCAATTGATGCAAAGAAGGCAGAAAAAGTAGGAAACGGGCTGAATTTTGTAAACTACCAACTTTGATCCTAACTAGAGCCGCTTGGTCTGGTATAGATTCTAACTAGATCTGGTTGAATTGAATTCAAACTGCGTTGCTTTAAATTAGTAGTTCCCAACCTGGGGGCGTGAAAAGCCAGCAAGGGGACGTAACGACTGCCCAAAAATAAATTGTGAAATTATACAGAAAGCACAACTTTTTGAAGAGAACTATCTATAAAATTTAGCTTAAGCAAATTTCACAGACGTTAGACGCCTTTCCTATACAAATATTGTACACGAGAGTAAGTCAGAGGAATGGCGCTGATTAGGAAAGGTGAAATTAAAATTATCATTATAAAAGCTCTTATACAACTGAGCGCAAAATGTAGTTTCTGTACCAAAACACAAAAGAAAGCCAAATATTTGTATATGTTACTTAAAAAATAATTTAATCGTTAACTTTAGAAAGGGCAGATATCCAAGAAAAAAGACCCATAGAAACCACCCTTTTCATTGTAAAAAATAGACTCGTGTTAGTATTCTTTTTAAAATGAAATACAAAGAATTGTACCAAATTACTAATTCTTTAATGTAAATAATTTTTTATGCCTCCTGTAAGATTTTAAAAACGTGACTTGTGCCCTTTCTAAAATAAACTATTAAATTCTACAAAGGAAATAATTAACAAACTCGAGTAATACAAAGTAAAAAAGCTTTGCCCCTAGAACAATGAGGGGAGTATGAAGTATGCACGGTTTATAAAGGAGGAACCATTTAAAATAGTTTGGGAAGCTCTGCTTTAAATAATCAAGATGTCAAGCGACTTCATTTGTGAGCTTGTAAGGAGCAGCCTTAAGTCTCTTTTTGAATTCAGTCGTGTTTGTGTGCGTTTCTGGCTGTTGTTAGAGCGAATTTTACAAATTCATTATGAGGTCTTTAGGAGCTGAAAAGCGAACAAAACGAAAAGGTTCAACAAGGAGTGGCTCGAAGATAAAAAAAACGTGTAGTTTGTGACAATTGTATACTGGAATGTCTGCTAGAATCAAACGAATTGTGTAGTCTGGGTAATAACTTCGTTGTATCTTGATCAGCATGGTACAATCTACTGCAATTTACTTTTGGATGGAATGATATGCTGCAATATTGTACGAGACGAGACAGAACACTTCGAGACGAGACAGGAGACGATACACGACTTACACAAGGCAACACTACTTCATACCAAATTTTGTCTCTAGCTCAAAAGGTGTGGAAAATAGATTTTTGGTGTCCACCATTTTGAATTCAAGGTGGTGTCTTTGCAGACATTTTGTAATATTTTCACTACCTACTGGCGAGAGTATCCTTTCATACCAAATTTCATTTCAGTATCCCCTGCGGTTTAGGCTGTGTTCTCTATACAAAAATGGTTTGGCGGCAATTTTGGATCCAAGATGGTGACTTTTCAGAATGTCAGATATTTTCCTTCTCCTACGCTTGATCATACACCTTTATACCAAATTTGGTGTTTCTGGCTCCCGTAGTTTTGCCTGGGAGTTTTGATGAGTGAGTCAGTGAGTGACCATGGGGTTTTATAGTATGTGGACCCGCTTTGCTTCGCTGGGGACGCTGCCACCAGACTCCAGTGCGTGTTGGTTTCCCTACTTGGGATCTTTGGGGGACTGCACCCCATTCATTTTAATTAACCCCCCGGAATACTATTTCTCCTTGGTGCCGATCTGCCCCAACCTTCGGGGGTAGTTGCGTCCCCAATAGGTAAGTTTGTCCCATTATTGCAACCTACTCGTGATGGTACACCTTCATACCAAATTTTCTCTAGCTGCAGTGGTTTGAGAAATGTTTTTAACGGCCATTTTGGATTAAATATGGCGATTTTTTTAGCATTTTCATATATTGTCGTGACCTACTTGTGAAGGTGTGATGGTACACCTTCATATGAAATTTCTTTTCACTAGGTCGAACAGTACGGAAAATGAGATTTGGCGGTCATTTTGAATCCAAAATGCCAGCATTTTCAAAATGTAATATTTTCCTAAACTACTCTTGATAACACACCTTCGTGCCAAGTTTTGCACCTCTAGATCGAACGGTGTGGAAAATGGGTTTAGGCGGCCATTTTGAACCCAAGATGGCGTCTTTGGATACAATGTGAAATATTTTCTTACTCTACCGGTGATGATGTACCTTCGTACCAAAGTTCATTTCAGTAGTCCCAGCGGTTTTGGCTGCGTATTCAATTCAACAATTGGTTTGGCAGCATTTTGGATCTAAGTTGACGATCAACATTTTATAATATTTCACTAAACCACTCGTAATAATAACCTTTGTGAAAATTTTTGTATTTCTAGCTCAAATGGTGTGGAAAATTGATTTTCGTGTCCACCATGCCGGTCGGTTGGCCGAGCGGTCTGCGGCGGTAGGCCATCGGTTTGAAGGTCCCGGGTTCGAGTCCCGGTAGGGGCATGGGTGTGCATTTTAACAGCTAAATGCGAATCGTGACTGGCCGAAGACCAAAGTTACTAGACTGGCCCATATAAAAATTAAGTTTAAAAACGTGTATGCAATTTTCAATTGAAGGTGGCGTCTTTGGATACATGATGTAATATTTTATTAATCTATCGGTGATGATGTACCTTCGTACCAAATTTCATTTCAGTAGTACCAGCGGTTTAGGCTGTGTATTCAATACAGCAATTGATTTCGTGGCATTTTATATTCAAGATGGCGACTTTTTCTAGATTTTTAATATTTTCGTTACTTAATAGTGATTTTGCACTGTCATACTAAATTTCACTTTGCTATCCCCAGACGTTTACGTTGTGTAATCTATACAATAGGTTTGGCGGTCATTTTGGTTCTAAGATGGCGACTTTTTCAAAATCTTACTTTTTTCATTACCTACTCTTAGTCATGCACCGTCATATTAAATTTGGTGTTTCTACTTCCAGTAGTTTCGCCTAGGAGTTTTGATTAGTCAGTCAGTGAGTGAGTGACCATAGGATTTTATAGTATGTGGGTGAACTCGCTATATGTTTGCTGGGGCCGTTGCCCCTGTTTATCATTACAAGACTATCCGCGGGACTATGTCCTAATCGTAAAGATCTGCCCCTGAGGGGGAAGGCTGTGTCCCCGTATGGAAGGTTTACCAATTTCCTTTTTACTGTAACCTTATCGTGATGGTACACCCTCATACCAAATTTTGTTTCTCCAGCGTTAGTGGTTTCAAAAATTGGTTTTGGTCGCAAGTTTTGAATTAGATGCCGAATTTCTAACGTTTTCTTATAATGTCGTAACCTACTGGTGATGCTGCACCTTCTTATAAAATTTAATGTCTCTAGCTCGGTGTGGAAAATGGGTTTAGGGCGGCCATTTTGAATCTAAAATGGCGAAATTATAACGTTTCCTTATACTGTCGTAACCTACTGGTGATGGTTCACCTTCTATAAAATTTCATTTCCCTAGCTCGAACGGTGTGGAAACTGGGTTAAGGCGGATACTTTGAATCCAAGATGGCGTATTTGGATACATTATGTAATATTTTCTTAATCTACCGGTGATGATGTACCTTCATACCAAATTTCATTTCGGTAGTCTCAGCGGTGTAGGCTGTATATTAAATACAATTGGTTTAGCGGCATTTTGGATCCAAGTTGGCGACATTTTCAACATTTTGTAATATTTTGCTAAACCACTCTAAATAATACATTTTTCTTCCAAACTTTTTATCTCTTGCCCAAACGGTGTGGAAAATTGATTTTTTTTGTAGATAATTAGACATTTGGCAATATTTTCGTTCACTTTGCTAGCCCCAGCGGTTTAGGCTGTGTATTCTATACATGAATGGGTTTGGTGGTTATTTTGGATCCAAGATGCAGACTTTTTCAAAATGTCTGACATTTTTCTTTATCTACTCTTCATACCAAATTTGGTGTTTCTAGCTCCAGTAGCTTCGCTTAGGAATTTTGATTAGTGAGTGAGTGAGAGACCATGTGGATATAATATGTGAACTCGCTGTATGTTCGCTGGGCGCGCTGCCTCAAGGTCCCCGTAGAGACTACGCACGCAACTTCTTTTTTGGGGCCGAACCTCATTTATCGTAACCAGACTCCCTAAGGCAATACTCCCTTGGTGCTGAGCTGACCTTCCTGGGGTTTGCGCCCCCATAAAGAGGTTTGCCTCATTTATTATAACCTACTCGTGATGGTACAGTTTCAAACAAAATTTCGTGTTTTTCGCTTCTGTTGTTTGAAAAATGGGTTTTGGGCGGCTATTTCGGATTAAAGATGGCGACTATTAAACGTTTTCTTATATTGTCGTGACCTACTTGTGATGGTACACCTTCATATAAAATTTCGTATCTCTAGCTTAAACGGTGTGGAAAATCAATTTTTGTATCCGCCATTTTGGATCCAATATTGCGTCTTTGGAGACTAAATAATATTTTCTTAACCTACTAGTGATAATGTACCTTACCAAATTTGATTTCATTTGATCGAGCGGTTTAGGCTGTATTCTATACAGCAATGGGTTTGACGGCCATTTTGGATTCAAGACGGTGACTTTTTCAAATGTCAGATTTTTTCATTTACTTACTCCTGATCATACACCTTCATACCAAATTTGGTGTTTTAGCTCCAGTAGTTTGGCCTGGGAATTTTGATGATCAGTGAGTCAGTCAGTAATCATGAGGCTATATATTATTGCTTTTCTTCCCTGGAGAGGGCTTCTTCCTTTCTGGGGGCCTGCACCACCTTTATCGTTACCAGTTTCTCCGGGATACTGTTTTCCTTTGGTGCCGATCTGCTCCAAACTCCCTCCGGGGGTTAAGCTGCGCCTTGAAAGGGAGGGTTTTCCCCATTTATTGTCACCTATTCGTGATGGTAGCTAGATTTGGAAAAGGTAGAGATCACTGAATGATCCAGAAATATATGTCCAAGGGAAAATTTTTGAGAAAATGTACCGTTTCTCCGCCTAAAGGTATAGGTATATACACTATCTCCGTCAAAGTATAGATTTATCCAAGGCCAGAGCTAATAAGAAAAATAATTTTGTCGCTGACTTAAAAAAACATTATACCTCCTGGTTGAAAAAAGCTAATGCTCTGTGTGAGAAAGCAGGTATTAATGTAGAACGAAAGAACGGATGCGATCTGGGGGATGTGAAAAAGTTTGAACAGCATCTACTCCTTTACTAACGTTTTGTTGTGTACGAAAGAAAGCCAGGCACAACATAAATCCGTCATATTGAAAACATAAAAAGGCAGAAATATATTGAATAGGCTGACAGCCGTTACAGTTCCATTCAGATTGTTAAATCGTATCTTGGTGTACAACATCACTGCCCTGAATGTTTCGTGGGCCATAGTGATACATATGACCATACATACGAGTGCAAATTTCCTTACTGCGAGGTGCTTCACACGAAACTTTCTGATGATGGGAAAGACGATATGAAATGTGATAAATGTAATTGAGGTTTCCCTGGTATATTATGTTTTGATAGTCATAAGATTGTTCCGAAAAAGTTAAGTGTTTATGACAACCTGAAATAGTGTTCACCTTGCGGCTGCATCTATGAAATGCGAAAACAAAGATAAAAGCATATATGTGGTGAAAGATTGTGTAAGGTCTTTCGCATTCATGTCATTCCTGATCATTATTGCTTTGTAAAAAGAAGAGTATAAACGCATAGATAAATCTCTTTATATCACCTTTGATGTTGAATCTATGCTAATGGATGCAGAGAGTAATGGAGAACGAGAAGATGTTAATCTCGTATGTAGAAGTCATCGTTGCAATATTTATAAGAATTTTCCAGAAGAAAAAATGTGTATGACATGTGGCGACAAAGGAAAAAGTGGTATAAGATATTTTGTCTTCCGAACCATGGTGGAAATTATTGATCATGTTCTCACCCCGCGCACAGAATTTAAGAAAATAGTCGGCCTTTCACATAATGGGTCTCGTCTTGACACTATATTAACCGCCAAATAATTATTGGAAAATCATGAAATTAGCGATTTAAGTATTTACTGTCAAGGACAGAAAATCATCGAATTGCGCATGGGGAATAACATTGTATTTAAGGATAACTACTTGTACATGGGTGTTCGACTTGCCGACCTTCCGAAGACACAAGATATTAGCCAGACATTGACCTTTTCAACATTCCTTAATATAAAAATTATGAAGGTTTGCACCCAAAACTTCCGACTCAAAATCGGAAGATGCAGCAAAAAACTTGCTGCATGGCAGAAAGGATGTGTTGATAGTAAAAAGACATTTAATTTTCAAAGGCAACTCTTTGCCTACTCTAAGATGGATACAGCGATTATAAGTGAATCTATAGTTAAGTTTTCAGATATCACAGATGAACCTACTGAGGACATTCTACCCTTCTTAGTGTCTAGTACGATTGCCAGGTTGGCTAATAAGGTATTCGTGCTTTTTAAATTCCAAAGGTTGTGATTATTCCCTCCTCGGATTTGAACATCACGATCAACAAAGTAAGAAGGGGAGAACGGCTGATGTATACAGAGCATGAGCGCGGTGTTAAAATTCAACATGCAGCGAATAGTGGCGAAGTAACTTTTGGAAAGTATAACGTATGACAAAGGGGAGGATTAAGCTTATGAATTTTTAGGTTGCTACTGCCATTATCATCCTGAATGTTATACGAATCTTCGTCATGAACGGTGGGGAAACCATGCAGCAACGGTATGAGCGTTCCCTAAGGGAAAAGGGTATTTGGAAAAATTAGTAAAAATTATGAGGAAATTTGGGAATGTCAATCGGACACCCGAGTTAAGAAAGATAAGGCCATTTAGGCATTTATTAAAGAGAAATGTCTTGAACTTTCGGGAGGGTTAGCTCCAAACGATGCGTTTAAGTGTGGGCGGACAGTGCTTGAGATCACTCTCTAAATGTAGTGCAGAGGAGACAATCATGTATCTCGATCTAACCTCCCTTTATCCGAGGATTATGTCAATGAAACCTTTTCCAACGTGACCTGCGAAAATTCATCAGAGCAATTTCCAACAGTTGGATACTGTTCATAATTTTGTGGACTGTACAGTTCTTCCACCCAGATATTTAAAGGTTCTGTCCAGTCTTACCATAGAGTTCCGGCGGACGGCTGTTATTCGCTTTATGCCGAAAATTAATGGAAGAACATAATAATAGTGACTGTAATCATTAGGTGGAAGAACGGCAGTTCAGAGGAACCTTTTGTAGTCCGGAACTAAACCTCGCTAGAAAACGTGGATATATTGTTAGGCAAATCCACACAATCTGGGAGTTCGAGATGAAAGAAAGCATTTTTAAAGATTACGTGAACTCCTTCCTAGCAATGAAGCAGAGAGCTACTGGTTTCCCTACAGAGTGCGTCACAGAATAAGCTAAAAGGCTTCGCGGACTATGAAACTAACGAGCACATCAAACTAAACTATGATAACATTTCTTATAGTCCCGGGTTGCGGTATATTTCTGAAATCTCTTTTCGCCAAATGAAGCCACAAACCAAAATTATTCAAGATCGAGAAACCTTAGTACGTATTTTGTTAAGCCTTCAGTACGAGATAACCACTGTACTGCCGATATTGTCGTTGTCACTTATAAGGATATTGAAAATGAAAATAAGACTTTACCTTTTAGTAATGCAGTGCTAAGTGCCTTCATTTCATCATGAGCTCGATTAAGACTATATGACAAGATTGAGAAGGTGGGTTACGACAAAATATTATATGTAGATACCGATTCAATCATGTTCGTGCA
>JAGDQP010054692.1:2231-13293 GCA_022664845.1 Lepisma saccharinum
TCTAAGGCTCAGACCGGGATAGGGGAGGGAAAAGGATGCTGGAAGATGTCGGCCAGGAAATAAGGTTAAAGGTGCCATCCCTGCATTTGCCTGATGTGACTGAGTCCTGGAAAAACCTCAGTCAGGATGGTCGGCCGCTGGGTTTGAACCCACGACCTCCCGAATGCTGATTTACAACGGCTCGGTATGTGGCACCTATAAGCCCAACTTTTTCACCTTACCGATCGCACAAAGCCACCGACTGGCAGTGGTATGGTGTATGCCTAACTCGTCTGCAATGGCACGAACACTTTTCCGAAGGTTCGCCTCCACGGTATTTCTGAGTAGCTTATCCGAACATGATGTTGTTCGGTGCCCACGGGTCTCATTTCGCAATGTTGTGTCACTGAATCGAAATTTGACAAACCAACGGCCAATAGTGTGTTCATTTGGTATTCCGATTCCAAATGTACTGTTAATGTTTTTTCGTCTTGCTGTGTAGAATGTCCCAGTTTGAATTCATAAAGAAAAAACACCCGCAATTGTGTGTTCTCCATGATGCAATTTCATACGACCCTGTTCAACAACACATTGCCCCTTGAGCGTGGGTACCCCAGGGTATCTTCAGGGCGTATACAGAGTTTGTGACATTAGACGCTTGACCTCACTTGATGCCTGTGTTGTGTTGCTGAGGTGCGTTTCCCATCAGACATCAAAGAGGTCATTTTATTCGCTCCAACCGAATACTATTAAACCATGCCTTATTCTATTTATTATAACAGTCAATTTCTCTCAGTTTGATAGCGATCAACATCGATCTCCCATATTGGCAAAATCATTTCCTATTCGATATTGATCAATATCGAATAACCTCATTGATCAATAAAAAAAATCTTCCATTATTGATGTGCTTCTACGGTCCAGTTCTATTCTCCCTCCACTATAATAACCTACCCACGGACCATCCGCGTATCGTTCACGGTCGGCAAAGTAGTGAGATCCTCAGTATAGCCGCTAGCGGACTACCTCCGGTATAAACTTAAAAGTCGATGAAGGGCCTGTGGCCCACCACGTTGTGTATGTCAGCCCACTTTCGGCTCGCCAAAGTTTTGCTCCTGAAGTATAACTGTTCCAGTTACAGTTTGAGCATAAGATATTATTGTGAACGGAGTCCAGTGCCATTTCTCACAGTCATAGTTTACTTACCATTGTATTTACGTAAACAAAAAGTTTTGTTTCGTATTGCTTTGAGTTGTCATACGAAGTGTAAAGAGGAATAAGGAAAGAATTAAGTGTCATAAAACGCTGTAGTTGATAGCTTCCTAGAATCGTTATCTGCTCAATTCTTTTAGTCACCTCTACAACGGCAGAAACCAGTTTCGAGTGAAAATTGATAATTTCAGTGACTAGTAAACCTTGACATATTTTGTGTAAGATTTGACCAATTGAGGAATTTGCGCATTTTCGTAAGTCGAAATGGTATTCATGACCTGATAAAAGCATTGATAGTTTATCAAAGTTAACTTCACACTTAGAAACTAATTCTTTTTTGAATTCATAATGTTATACTGTCTGTCTTGAACCATGTTCCGGTTCATGTGTGCTGTTGTTAGCTCACTATGCTTCATAAATGTAGTTGTCTCCGAACAACGTAAGTAAACTACAAATCACAGGTCTCTCTTAAGAAAGTACTATGTAATATTACGGTTTGAAAAGGCTGTGCCAGTTGGCAATTTCAACCCATTTATAAGTCTATAAACAGGGGTAGCACCACATCACAGAGGTAGCAGGAGTCCTAAATTGCAGAAGTCCTAAATTGCAGGAGTCCTAAATTCCAGAAGTCCTAAATTGCACAAGTCCTAAATTGCAGAAGTCCTAAAAGACAAGAAGCCAGTTCACTGGAGTTTACAGAAGTCCTAATTTGCAGGAGTCCTAAATTGCACAAGTCCTAAAGTTTAGGACTTGTGAAAGTTTTTTTAGGACTTCTGCAATTTAGGACTTATGGACGTTACCCTATAAACAGCTTTAGTAAATTGCGTACCGCGGAACCCTCGTGAGCTTTCAAAATATTTTTATCCTAAAGATAGAGGATGTGTCTATGGTGAATTCCGGCGTAATGGACGCAACATTTGCACAACACTTTTACACATACACGTATGTCTTTTATTAAGATTATGTTACATTTCAAAGTTAAAACATTACTCAAATATAGACCATGAACTGATTTGTATTCTGTGAAAAAAAAGTGTGATTGCATCTTGAATAGTTTACAAGCTACAAAATTTTAAATTTTCATAATGAAAGTAACATTGGTCAAGATTTTTTCAGTACTTAGGGAAAATTGTATTTTCTGTTAAAGTAATAACTTTATACCTAATATTTGTATCGTAGAAGGGCAAGGTATGTATTTCTTTACTACGATAAAGTTTCCAAATTACTCAAATAGTTTTCCTGTTGCAATATTTTAAAAGCCAGTAACGGATGTAACCTAACAAGGAACAACGTAACGGACGCAACATTTTTGTCCAAATGCACATAGCAAATTGATTTCGCGTGTGAAACATGAGATAGCAAATACAAATATTAAAAGAAAAGTTAAATTAACAGGAATCAGTAGCAGTACTTTTCGTGAAACGTAGAGCACTTATACAGGCTGTCCCTGAAATAATCCCCAGTAGCACACATACGTGTTTTCAACGTTGATTTTAGGTTCATTTCGTTGATTCGCCGTTATCAGTTGAAAATGCGTTTAGTTTTAAACCATATTTCAAGAAAGACGTCATTGAGTTGATAAGGCGTTAATATAACGTGTATTCAATATGTTATTTTCAACTATGGTATAAATTTTGTTTAATGTGATACTTACTAATGTTATGCAAAAAAATATAATTAAAAACTAATTGAATGACACAAACTAAATTTTATGTTCTCATGTGCACGTTGAAACCCGATTGAATTTTAAACCATATTTCAACGAAGACAGAATTTCGTTGATACGGCATTACTGCGACGTACTTTCAACTATTATTCACTTTCCTAGATTTCGTTTCACACTTGTATTTCTAATTTATTTACTTAAACATTATAATTAAAAGCATATACAATAAAATTAACTACATTTTTCATGTTCTCATTTGCATGTTGGAAAAATTGAATTTTAAACTATATTTCAACGAACATTAGTCTATATTTCGTTAATTAGCCGTTAATCTATGAAAGAGAATTCACTTTATATGCGTTTTCTAAGGCAACATATTGCACTTATTTAGAAATACGAATTTAATAGTGCAGTGATAATCAAAGTGTTAAAGAAGAAAAATGCACATAAGAAAGAAGGAAAATATTCTTTATTCTTATTCGTACATGATGGTGAACAACGCGTAGCAGCTCCATTCTATATTGCATGTTAATACAGATACCGTAAAAGAGCAGCGAGTTTGCAACGTGGATCCAGGGATGAGGGAATAAGACGACGAGCTACCAACGAAAAGTGCAGAACGTTCCTATGTTCGAACCCCACAGCTGCCGCTGGATTTATTTACTGTTGGAAAATTAACACCATATATCATGAGGAAAGCAACGGATAAAATGAAACTAACTGTGTGTATACCAATAGACAGCATTCATACTTTGTTTAGGCCAACGAAACCCGTTTTTTCATAGTTTCTTCTCAACCATTATTCAACGTCGAATAAACCGTTGAACAGGCGGACATTTCGGTACATCTACAACGTTAACATATCGATTGGTACTAACATTTATCCGCGTATTTTCAACGTTTGTGTGCCACTGGGAATGGTCCACACTTCCGGAGGTGATTATTTCACGTAAACAAAAAGAAAATCCCTTTCAAAAAATTTCGAGACATGCTTAGGTTTGGAACTACAGTCGCTAATTAGAGCGGCATAGTCGCAAATGACAACATATCTGTAATCATCTTGTTGACTGGTCATACCAGACTGTCTTTCGTTTTTCGCCCACAAATACAGTCTGTGTACACTTTAGCCGTAAATAAAATTGTTTTCTGGATTCGGATCTGTTTCTTGGGGACAGACAACTCCAGTTCGTTGATGAGGTACGATACCTTGGTCTGATCTTTGATACTAAGTTAAATTGGCGTAGTCACCTTCGCTAAATTAAGATTTCCTGTACCAGAGCTCTGACTTTGTTACGTGTTTAAAGTCATCCCCCTTGGGGTTCTGATCATACAAACTTGTTGCGCCTTTATCGCACATTTATTTTATTCAGGCTTAATTATGGTTGTCACGCTTATTCCTCTGCAAGATTTTCTGCTTTGCATACATTTGATAGCGCTTATCACGCTGGAATTCGACTCTCTACTGGTGCGTATCGCACAAGCCTTGTCACCAGTCTTTATTTCGATGCCTCGATGCCCCGAACCTCCGCTCGAGATTCACCGGCTATACCATATGCTGAACTACTTTGCTAAGATATTACCTTTAGTGGGACATCCAGCACATAATTTAGTGGTGAACCCGGTACAGCGAGCCATTTATGAGCGCCGTGGCCATTGTACTCGACCACTTGGCATCCAAGCGTCTGAGTTGTTGGAGAATTTGAATGCAGATCGTCCAACAGTCTGCCATGTCCGATTTAGTCTCCGTCCTCCGTGGACAATTGCTCGTCCATGAATTTTTATCTCTTTGTCAACTCTAAAGAAATCGGAGACATCTACGATTGAATTCCAGTAGCGTTTTCGTGAGTTTTGCAGAAACAGTACACGAGTTTTATCTCTCTTTTTACAGATGGGTTAAAATCAGATGAATCTGTTGGATGCGCGCTTGCTATAGATGAGGAAGCCTACCAATTTTGTCTTGATCCCAAAACCAGTATTTTTACTGCTGAGCTCTATGTTCTTTTATAGGCTTTGGATTTTAGTTTTGTTCGTGGTTTCATGCTCCGTGTTGTTCAAAGCCTGGAAAATATATATTGTAAGCATCCGCTCGTGTAAAATATCCTATCTAAGACACACACCATCTGCTCTGCTGGTGGTGAGGTTGTATTTTCCTGGATACTAAATCATGTTAGTATCCATGGTAATTAATTGGCAGACGAAGCCGCTCGTGAGGCCTCTTTCGGAACTAGCATTGACATTCAGCATGTCCGGTTTCAGGACATGTTGATATTTTATAGACAGGTTATGCGAAATGAATGGCAGCAACCATGGACTGACGTTGTTGTTAATAAATTGAAAGAAATTAAGGTAACTGTTGCTCCATGGAAAGTAGGTCGTCATCTTGCAAAGGTAGTAGGTGTGAAGAAGTACTTCTTCACACTTGGATATGGATGGATATGGACACGGATATCTCTTGCAACGTTTGGTTCCACTGCATTGTAATAACTGCAATGCAGTTTTAAGTATTCGTCACGTTCTCTTAGATTGTCCAGTATATCATCATCTCAGACAACGTTATAACATCTCCAATGACATGGCGTCATTGTTAGGGGATGAACCAGACATGTTGAGGAGAGTTTTTATGTATGTTCGAGAGACATGTCTATCTCCGTCTATTTGAGATGATTTTACCCTTTAGCGGTTAAGTTTTACGTTGTATTATTCTTTTATTTTGCGAAGGCCCATTCACAGCCTTCTCGTTTTTAACTTGTTATACTAAAGACTGTATACATCTTTAGTTTTTATTAATCATTATACTGGCCATTTATACCAGTAAGCTTTTCCTGAAGACCTTTTACATCTTCAGCTTTTATATGATTTTATTATTTTTTTTAACAGCTAAGTTTAAACGTGACAAAGATAAGGGACTTCCCCGTATCGGGACAATCGTAATCCATAGTGCTGTTACCGCCCATAAAATTATTTATCTTCTCTGACATCATACCTAGACACATGATGACGTAAGTGGTATGAAGTTAGGAAATCACAATGAAAGAAGTACTCGACACATCCACTTAAGCAATGTATAGATTAAGAGAGTGCTACATAAAAAGTTTTTGCTATATTTGGCAAGAAAATAAATGTTTTAATAGGGCACAGAAATCCTCCAATCTTCTGCATCTTCCAATCTTCTGCATCTTCCAATCTTCAACATAGCTTAAATACGTGCATTGGTTACTATTTCAATTTTGATCTTCTAAGACGTTTACGTCATTATGTTTCCAGCTATGATGTCATTTGAGACGATGCCGTCTTAACTTTGAATTCCTGTAGCTCCGAAAGTATTCATGTCTCGAAATTTCTTGAGAGGAACTTCTCTTCTTATTTTAATGTGAATAATCACCTCCCGAAGTTTAAGCTATTATTTCTGAAACACCTTCAGCATTATTCTTTGCTATGTTACAAAATTTCCCTGCATTATTCACTAATTATTTTGTTACAAAATACGACTCCGTACCGCCCTTTTCATAATCTCCTTTGCCGTACGAAACATGATAAATTCTGTCTATTTAACTTTGTTCAGCTGATATACCGAAACTATTATCAAAGTGTACCAGTTCTTGAACTACCCAGTTGAATCATCACATGTAGGATTTTATATTTGTGATGATCTTTCTGCAATATTTACTCTCCAGATAGCTTTATTGAACACCAATACAGAAATTTCATCATGCTTTAAGTCATTACACAGAACAACATAACCTCTCTTAGATCTAGCGGGCGTGTGACGAATGTTAAATAAGTGCCAAATTTATGTTTCATCCTCATTAAGATTTGATCGTTGTTGTTTGACTTCGTGAAGTTGTGTTTTAGCAACGCATGCGTTACACCTCGTTCCAGTTAATTGTCTTGACCATTCCTCAAATGAATCAAGTAAACTCATTTGTGTGAGCACTTCCCTATTTCCATTGTTTCATTGGTAGAATTCGATGATCTTCAGATGAGGTATCCCGAACAAATTGATCAACAAAACATCTGCATGAGTGTAACATTCGCATAACACTAACTTGAGACTCCCGTCTGTATTATTTTTGTTGTCAGTATATATGATTGCAGTGAAAACTATTTTCATCATCCTGTTCTCGAAACATTTTCATGAACAGATATTTGTAGGTTTGAAAGGGGGTAAGAGAAAAGAAAGACGTTCTACGTAGGGAACAGATTGAAAGGGGACAAAATATGGATTTCATATGTAAAGATTTTGGCTGGCTCCGTAGAAAATTATGTTTCATTTCTATCACAGTACGAGACGAATGAAAAATATTGTTATTTGATGAATAAGAAATATTTTTTTTTTAATTCTTCAAACATACTTTTTTAGAAATCTTCTATATTTGAGGTTTAAACAAATAAAAAGTTACGTTGTGTAAGTAAAAGGAGATGTGGATAATAAATACTAATAATAATGTCACAAGTTTGAAAGAATTTTTGCGTTCACCAAAATAAGCTTTCTTTTAACTTTCCATCATAAAGAACTAAGGGCAATACAGGAAGTTGATTTAGTTAAGATACTACGACTTTACACACCTTGTTTACGATGCAGTACCCTTCTGCCGCCAGCAATGGTGTTCATTGTGACAGCCAGGCCCGGACTGGCCAGCTGGCTACCTGGCGTTTCCCAGGGGCCCCCGAGCCCAATACTGAAAAATGAAAAAATAAAATACTGGTTTAAAAATGAGAATTTGAAATGTGAATTTAAAATATGAAGTTTTTGAAACAAATTCCATGATTTTACATATAAGCTGCTTCATAAACTACATTTAAAAAGGATTCGTAAGTTGCAGGACGGGAGTGATAAGAGGGTGTGAAGTTTGTAAACACCACAGGCATTGATCTGGCAGCATTTCGTTAGGCAAACAAGTGGCGGTATGGTTTGACCGAAGACCTTTTTTTGGGTTGGGTTATAGACCGGGTTAAACAGGACGGAGCACTGCGCCTGTATGCGCATACAAAGGGGTAGTGGCGCCGTCGTTTCGTGAGAGAAACACAAACCATCAATCGCTCCATTTCGTTTTCTAGTCAGTAATAGTGACAATCACTTCACTATTCATTCATCACATTGTTATAGCTATTTGTTTCCCGCGTTTCTGCTGGTTTTATTTGTTTATTTATTTATTTTGTAAAGATTACGAAAAATGAACAAGTCTAACTAAACCAAGTGGAGCGGTCAACGAAATAGAAGAAAAGAATTAGAAGAACAGATTTTACGTTTAAAGAAATCTAATACAGTGATAGATTCGTATTTCAGAAAACTTCAAGAGGGGAGACTTTCTATAGAATTTTATATTGTTTTGTGTTTATTTCTTTGAAAATGTGTACACTATAATAAACAATGTAAAATGTGAAACTTAAAGTTAACGAAATATAGCCTACACTGTAACTGTAATTGATAAGAGGCTTAATAAGAGGCTTATCAAAGTGCTGAGCACGCTGCGTGGATAACATGAAATTCCTTACTTGACAGGTTCCACGACCTTAAAAACCACGTTTTAGTAGTGATTTCGTGGTTTTCAACGTCGTGGAACCTGTCATGTAAGTAATAGTATTACTTATATTTTAGGCAGAACTATTTTGGTGTAATAAAATTATAATATTTTGAATATACAACGATGTTAAACTCTGATTGTGATCTTGTTTGTATTGGTAATACGAACCATTAAACAAAGTTAGCAACTGTATCTGTATTGTTTAATATTTTATAAGATTTTCCTAACAATGATTAAATATTTAAATTTTAGAATAACGTTTCAAAAAAGATTGGGGGGAGTGGGGGACCAGCGGCTATCAGCGCCAGGGGCCCTCGAGGTAGCCAGTTCGGGTCTGGTGACAGCCGCAAGCCTGGATCAGCGTGGGTCTGAATTGCAACTTCCATTCTACATACAAGGTTTCGCCGCAGGTGGGCAAATGGAATTTGGCTCCAGGCGCCCAGACGTATTTTCCAATGACACTCATAAATGGTGAGACGTCGTGAAGCAATGCGTCTCTTTAAGATACCATTGGCGCAGAAGTCTATAGGGGATGCCTCAGGGGACTTGACAGGGACTGACGAAAACGGAATGACACAGATGCCCGTCTCAGCCTTCTTCAACTGTACTACGTGACAGAACATCGAGCAGTATTTTTTTATTCTTATTTTATTTTATTTTGTGCACCTTCAACAGAAATGTGAATCTCCAGTTAAAGAAGGCATATACAATTTAATATTACAAGATATTGTAATACAAAAATAAATTAAAAGATAGAAATAAGAATACAACGTTACAATTGCATATATTTGAGGTAAGGCACCCGGCTGTTCAAAAATGACAGACCTTCGCAGTTCCAGAAGATCTGCAATTTAGGTCATCGATGCCAACTCATTCTTTCATTAAAAAAATATATAATGGTATAAAGACAAGAGAAAAAGAGAAAGAACTATGAAGTAAGAACTACATAATATGGAGTAACAACTATATCAAGAAAAAATAAAAATGATTCATAGTCAGCTACGAATAGATGTACAAGTGTAAAAAAATGGGAACATAAAGTTTTAGTTGCTCGTATTTGAGGAAAGGTATCCGGCTATTCCAAAGATCTTCGGAATTCCAGAAGATCTGACATTCTGGCCCCGAATGTCACTCCGTTCTACCAATAACAAAAATTTAAATTAGGATACAAAGAAAAATGACAATATAATATAACAACTACAGCAAACAAATATTAAGTATGATTCATAAGTAGCTACAAATAAATATGAGTATACCTATTTTGTAGGGGAAAAAATCGAATACAAAGGAAAATGAAAAATATAATTACTTGTATTTGAGGTAAGGCAACCGGCAGTTCCAAAGATGACGAATCTTCGGGCTTCCAGAAGGCCTGCCAATTTGGCCCCGGTCGTCACCTTACTCTTTCTGTAACACAACTTAGATTAAGGTAAGACTAAAAAATATATAGAGAAGAAGAAATGAAATTACAACAGCAAATTTCTGTGGCACAACCCGGCACAAACGATTGCCCTAATTTTGGTCGTTTTTCCGTCCTTACGGGCGAGGGGTAGCTTCACACAGGCCCAAAATTGAATGTGGTATAATTTTGGGACGAATTGAGCACAAACGAAACTTTTTGTGGCAGAATCCGGCACAAACGATTGGCACAAATTTCATTTCAAAATTCAAATTTTCGGGAAATTTGAGTTTGTAGTTGACCCCCCCCCCCCCAAAAAAAAAGAATAATTGAATGTCGCATAATTTTGCGACGACTTAAGCACAAACGAAACTTTTTGTGGCACAAACGATTGGACTACTTTTCGTCGTTTGTGCCGTCCTTGGGGGAGACAGCGTCACGGATGTGTCGTTTCCGATAGAGCATGTTTCCATAGGCCTTCAAACGATGACTTTCAGCAGCAGATTTTCTGAGATGAAAGCAGAACAGGAATCTTCCCGCAAATGTTTATTTTTTGGTACGAAACGACATCTTTAATGGGATAAAACTGGTGTTTTTAGGTAGATTTCGAAGAAAATATACCTATCGAGATCGGTACGATATGAAAGTGCCGGATTTTTGAAGATATTTGAACCAAATTTTTATATGCTGTTTCTAGGCTTAATAGCTCGGTTAAGTTCGTTAATGAACAAAATCGGTTGCCATCTTGGATCCAAAATGGCCGCCGAACCCATTGTTGTATTGAATACACAGCCTAAACCGCTGGGGCTATTGAAATCAAATTTGGCATAAAGGTACATCACTTTTTGATTATGAAAATGTTACCTAATGGGTTCAAAGACGCCATCTTGGATCCAAAATGGCGGACCTAAAAATCCATTTTCCACACCGTTTGAGCTAGAGATACGAAATTTGGCATAAAGGTGCATTATGACGAGTAGCTTAGGGAAATATCACAACATTTGGGAAAAGTCGCCATCTTGGATCCAAAATGACCGCCCAAAATCCCATTTTGCACACCGTTTGAGCTGGATAAATGAAATTTTACTTGAAGTTGTACTATCACAAGTAGGTCACGACAAAATAAGAAAACTTTCAAAAAGTCGTCAACTTGGATCCAAAATGGCCGCCCCAAAAACCCAATTTCCAAATCTTTGAAGGTAGAGAAACGAAATTTTCAATGAAGGTGTATGACCAAGAGTAGGTTACAATAAATGGGGCAAATCTTCCCACGGTTGGCTG
>JAGDQP010054693.1:0-13293 GCA_022664845.1 Lepisma saccharinum
AGTTGGACGACGCATTGGGCTTGTTTCCGGCAATGCTCACGCAACTGATTTCCTATTGCAGCGTATTAGTATTACCATTCAGCGTGGTAATGTTTCTTCAGTTCTTGGAACGCTGCCCCGTGGAAGGAATTGGAGGAGATTTTTCTTCTTTAAATGTTGTTCTCCTTATTGTTGTTTGTGTTTTTCTGTTGTTGTTGTTGTTCCTTAAGACTTTTGAGATTTTACAAATAATTAGTAATGCGGTTATTGTTATCTCGTATGTAATTAATTATATGTACTAAATAAATTTTATTGATTTATAAGTTTTAAATATAAATGCAGACTGTTGTAAATACAAATATTAAGATTTAATGATTTAAACATTGTAGTAGTATCTGCAGGAGTATTACTAGTAGTAATAGTTGTAGTAGTAGTTGTTGTTGTCTAAGTAGTAGTAGTAACAGTAGTAGCGGTGGTGGTAGTATTAATAGCTACCGCATATCGGCACCATGGGGGCGAAGCCACCCCAAGAATCTGGTAACGATAAAGGTGATGCAGCCCCCAAAACTTACAAAGTTAAGCTTACAGCCCGCCAAGTGGAAGCGAGTAGTGGTGAATGTTGCAAACATATTTTTCTGCAACCCGCACTAACGCTAGTGGTAAATAAAATTGATATTTCGAGAGAAATCAGAAAATATGCATGAATGCAAAATTTAGTGTTTCGTTGATTTGCATCAACATCCTCGCTCCAATAGAAAACTCACGAAAGTACAAAAAAATTTGTTTTGCGAAGATCGACTTTGAAAGGTCATGACTGCATTAAAAATCAGAAACTGCACTAAAATCTTTGTAATATATTTTGAAAATACTTGTCTTCTGTGGTCTTTCATATATCGTATAATGCTCCTTATTAAACTTTAGACAATACTGCAGAAAACAATGCATAACTCAGAAATGTAATAGAGCGACGATATTATATATCACAATGTGATGGGGCCACGGTGGCTCAGCTGATAGAACGCTTACTTCTGGTGCTAGAGGTCATCGAATCGATCCCTGCTCATGCCATGTGGGCTATGTGGTGGACAAACACAGTGTGCGTGGGTTTTCTCGGGGTGCTACCGTTTCCTCCTACCCTCTTCACTCCACCAATTCATCCCATCATCATCCATACGGCCTGAGCCATAGTTGCCTAAAGGCCTGAAAATAAATTCAAATTAAAATGTGATGGCATCGGATTGTCAGTGTTGCCAATCTGGTATAAAGTTTAATCATTTAGAAGAGTACTGTCTGAATTTATTAGATATTTGGTATTCTGTGGTTAACATAAAGATACGTGAAAAACAAACGTAGGTTTGCAAATGCAAAGTATGAATATTATGCCATACTTGACATTGAAAATCATTATTTTGATAATTTCTCCTCGTTTACTAGTCACAACTGATATCTGTACTTCACATATGATGTTCGTAACATCATTAAGAGATATCAAATATCCAGTAAACCGAAGTAATGCTTTTTTTTAACTTTATACCAGTGCAATGTGGTAAAGTTGACAACTCGATGGCATTACATTTTAACTTTTAATGTCTGCCCTATTCATACAAATCAGCCATGGATAACGATTCTTTACATTTTTCATTGTTTGTTATTTATCGAGAAATATTAATTGTATTTATCATTGTAATAAGCCCATTTTTGTGTTAGAAGTTGGGATCCCAGTATGTAAAAATCGGAACGGATTTCGACGCATCCACTATATCTACACTAATCATAAATCCAGTCAAAGATGTTGACATCATATCAAAGCAAATTGCAAAACATCCCAAGTCTACTTTTATTCGTATTTGAATTTATCTGTTCGTCGGTATCTATGTTGCAAGGGATCTCCACTTGTATAAATATTACATCCTAATATCACCACAGAAACCCTTTTTAATACAAAATCATTTCAGCTGAATAGGAACTTAAGGCTCTTGGACTGAGTTACCTCACAGAAGAGCCCAAAAGCGGATAAATAAAGACACTCATAACAAAAAGAACCTTGAGGTAGAGAAATGACCACTGTAACAAAGTAAAACAAGCAAATACTCTAAACTCAGTAATAAGTAAATAATAATAATAACTTTGAAACTATACACACATTTCTTCCGCTTATAAATGAATAAGCCTACGCACTCAACAGACCATGAAGTGCCTTGACCTACATATGGCTTTAATTCAAAGAGAGTATCGCGGCGTCAGCGCAACGACACCCTAAGACAGCTTTATATGTTTTTCGAGACCGGAGTCCGCTACTTCTTAATTTCAAGTAGCTACATGTAATATTCAAAACTCATTTATTACTTACTTCTATAGCATTTCGTTCTGTCTCAATATCCTTGCGAGGGTTATTCAATACCCTTAATCTGCTTTGTAAGAAAACTTGAATAAGTAATAGCACGGCAACTAAATGTATGTTATATTTTCCTTTATCTTTTTTGGTAATTTAACAAGATTATAGAAAAGAACTTTGGTAAACTTTATTTTGTATTCTAGTAGCTTTTAACTTCGACTCTTCATGATTATGCGTCACGTTCTAGTTAAAATCCTCAATCACAAATATACATGCCCTGGCCGGGCCCTGCAGAAAATCTTCCTAGACATATCAAAAATAAATATTCGATATTTTTCAAGTCGATAACACAGTGACAAATCTAGTACGCTATATGATTAAATATCATATAGGAAGTTTACTTGTTGAGTTTCAAAAAATATGGAATATTCATTTTTATCAACATGCACGGCAGTGCATGCAGCAAAGTTCTCAGCATCACAAAACGTCAGCACTGCCAGAAGCATGTTACACATGAACAAGAGTTTTCGGCGAAATCGGCGATTTCGAGGCCCCGTAAGAAAAAAGATGATAAAATAGGAATATGAGCTTTCAAAGTTAAGGAGATAAGGAGTAAATATGTGCAGATGTACAAAATTTAATATTCGTAGCTTGAAGCATATTCGAGTTGTGGACCCCTAAAATTGCGTATTTTAGACTAACTGACACTCACTGACTCACTCATCATATTGTTTAGGGTGTTCGGAATAAGCTAGAAACATCAAATTTGTCATGAAGATGGAGGATGATAAGTAAGTAAAGAAAAAATTCCGATATTAAAAAAAACGCCACCTTGTATTCAAAATGGCCGCCAAACGTAAAATTGCAAAGAATACACAGCCTAAACCGTTGAATCTATAAAAATGAAATTTGGTATGAAGGTACATCACCTTTAGTAGGTTAAGAAAATATTACAAAATCTTGAAAAAAATTCCATCTGGGGTCCATAATAGCTGCCAAAACGAAATCTCCATATAATACACAGCCTAAACGGCTGGAGCTAGAATAACGAAATTTGGTATGACAATACACCATTATTAGTCGGTTAGGAAAGTGTTACAAAATGTCTCCAAAGACGCCATCTTGGATCTAAATTGGACGCCAAAATGAAATTTACATAGAATATACAGCCTAAACGGCTGGAGCTAGAAAAACGAAATACAGTATAACCGTACATTATCATTAGTAAGTTACGAAAATATTACAAAGTGTCTCCAAAGGCACAAACTTTGGAATCAAAATGGCGGACCTCGTAATCCATTTTCCCCACCGTTTGAGCTAGAGAGGCGAATTTTGGCATAAATGTGTATTGTCAAGAGTATTTTAGAAAAATATTACAACAGCCCAAAAACCATTTTCCGCACCGTTTGAGATAGAGAAATGAAATTTGAAATGAAGGTGTACCATCACGATTAGATTACGACATTTAGAAAACGTAAACATTTCTCTATCTTTAATCCAAAATGGCCGCCCAAAGCCCATTTTCCAAACCACTAAAACTAGAGAAATTAAATTTGGTTTGAAGATGTCCCATCACGAGTAGGTTACATGGGTGAAGCCCCCGGCGGTATGGGGGAAGATCTTCACCATGAAGGCAAACCCCCGGAGAGTCTGGTTATGATAAAGATGCGCAGCGAAGCGAGTATACATATATCGTCAACGGAACTGCATGTGGATTTTTTTTCAACCTTTCATGTTTTGATACCAGTTTATCAAACTGTGTACTATGCATACTGCAGAAAAAATCATGTGGAAACAACTACTTTTTTTAGATATAGCAGCTTTTCAGTATTGTATTCCAGACTTTAGTCCAGAAATCGGTTTTTAGTCCTTCGTGAAAAGTTCATAGTTTGCCACATAGGGGTATTGAAGTTCCGATAACCATATTATACACGTAGAAAAAGCTGTGAAATTCGAGCAAAAGTACCAGAAGTACAAAAAGTTCAGCCAACTTCTTCAGCCCTAAAATGTGGTGAAATGGAAGATGGATAAGCCAAGTTCCTCGGCGAGACAGCATGTAAGAGGAACAATGGAAGTTGGCGCGAGGTGGCAAGGTTCATGATCTTCAAACCATAAGGCTGGTGGCGACTCTAAACCCATCACGCCCACCACCACCAAACTTAAGGCTCGAACATCATTAACCTTGCCACCTCACGCCATCTTCCAGTGTTCCTGTGTGTCTCAGAAAAATTTGCACGTCACAAAACGTCAGTGCTGCCAGAAGCATGTTATACAGGAACAAGAGTTTTTGGCGAAATCGACGATTTCGATGCCCTGTAAGAGAAAAGATGTTAAAGACAGGAATATGAGCTTTCAAAGTTAAGGTGATGTGGCAAATATGTGCAGGTGTGCAAAATTTCATATTCGTAGCTTGAAGCATATTCGAGTTGTGGATTCCTGAAATTGCGAATTTAGGCTTACTGATTCATACACTCACATTCACTCACTCATATTGTTTAGGGTGTTCGGGATAAGCCAGACACATGAATTTTGTCATGAAGGTAGAGGATGATAAATAGGTAAAGGAAAAAAATTCCATCATTTTGGAAAGTCGCCATCTTCTATTCATAATGGTAGCCAAACGTAAAAGTTCAAAGCATACACAGCCTAAATGGTTTAAGCTAGTAAACCGAAATTTGGTATGAAGGTACACCATCTTTACAAAATCTTGAAAAAGTTGTCGCCTTGGATCCAAAATGGTCCCAAAATGAAATTTTCATAGAATACACAACCTAAACGGCTGGAGCTAGAAAAACGAAATATAGTATGACGGTACATATCATTAGTAGGTTAGAAAAATATTACAAAATGTCTCCAAAGCCACAATCTTGGAACCGAAATGGTGAACCTCATAATCCATTTTCCACATCATTTCACCTAGCGATACGACATTTGGCATGTGTATTATCAAGAGTAGTTTAGGAAAATATTACATTTTGAAAAAAGTCGCTATCTTTGATTCAAAACGGCTGCCCAAAAAGCATTTTGGACACCGCTCGAGATAGAGAAATGAAATATGATATGAAGGTGTATCATCACGATTAGGTCACGACAATATAAGATAATGTTAAAAATGTCTCCATTTTAATCCAAAATGGCCGTCCAAAACCCATTTTCCAAACCACTGAATCTAGAGAAACGAAATTTGGTATGAAGGTGTAGCTACCATCACGAGTAGGTTACAATAAATGGGGAAAAACACCGTGGGTATGGGGAAGATCTACTTCATGGGGGCGAGGTCCCCCGGAGAGTCTGGTTGCGATAAAGGGAGCGATAATGAGTTTCCCAAAACTCCATAAGGTGTGGGTGCAGCCTGTCATGCGATACTGGAGGCAGTGACCCCAGCAAAGCAAGTATTTATATTATACACTTACAAAACGCTGTGAAATCCGAGCAGAAACACCAGAGGTACAAAACGTTTAGCCACGTTCTTCAGCCCTAAAATGTGGAGAAATGGAGGACAGATGAGCCAAGTTTCTTACATGCTGTGGTCAAGGAACTTGGGTCATCCGTTCTCCATTTCACTACTTTCTAGGGCTGAAGAACATGGCTGACCTTTTTGTACCTCTGGTGTTTTTGCTCGGATAAAACGTACACAAATAATAGCCCTTGAATTTTATCGAAATCTATAGGTATTTATTCCACTATAGGCTCAAACTGTTTGCCAATTCCTAACTCTCTAGTTGCAAAAACACCCTTCCACCTACTTCGGTACAATTACATTTCTTGATTCTGCTTATATGTAGTCTTAGTACGCCTTTTCTCCCATCTGACTATTTTATTATTTAATTACGGGAAGCTTCTACAGACCTTCGAAATTGGCAAAAATCTCAACAAAGTGTGCATGGTTACGCCATGATCGGTGTTTCTGAGATGGTTCAGGTTTTCTCATAGGAGAGACCTCATCAACTAATTTTCCATTATATAGAAAATGCATTGAAAATTGTCATTCGTTTCAATGCATGCGTTACTTATTAAATGTAAGATAATTATAACTATATTTGTTCCTTAAATTCTTAACACATTCAATGTTAGAATGCAAATAAATTGGGTTCTGTATTCCTTTAAAAAGCTATTTAAAATACATTATCTCATTATTAATATTGCCACAACAAATCATCACTAATTATCATCTCCATCTCATTTAGATTAAAAAGCTCAAAATTTTATTAAATTTGAAAATAGGCAAAATGTTAAACAAAATTAACAAGTAGTTTTATAAGAACATTTTTTCTTTCTTTTACCTCGATGCTAGTATGGAGTTATTGAAAGATCGTCAAAATTTGAAATCGACATAACATAAGATTGAATTTGGATTTGCTACCTCTGAAACAAAGTTTTCTGTTGTTTGTGTGTGTGGCTATGTAGTTGTGACGCGGGGCGATGTACTTCAGTTGTAATGAGTGTTATCACATATACAGACTTACATACATTTCTGTATTCACACATTTTCTGTATTCATATATAAATCAATATTTCTTTATTAGTAATTCCTCATGCTCTCCTTAGCAACCATTTCTGGTGTGTCCCTGCTTGACCTTCAGTTTTCTTTGCTGAACTTTCCTCTAACCTAAAGCATAGCTACACGTTTAGAGATGGCATATTCTGATAAGGCACCCATCTAGTCATGTACGGAAATGTGCTGATGTTATCTGGATTCATGTTCCTGTCATCTTATGTCATTGTAAGCTGTACGGAAATGAAACAAATCTAGCCTACACGGATATGTGCTGTACGGATCTGTGCCTACTTCTTCGGTAGGTAGCTACAACTAAAACAATTGGTTGAAAATAATAAACAGCGATTTTGCAGTTGCAAGCAAACAATTTTGTATTTGGCTATCTGAACAAATTCTGGTTGGCTTTGCAAATATCGTGTATTACACAATGCTGTATTTTGCTTCAATTTACTAAATAATATTTCGAACTAACATACACATGCTTATATTCTTAAAGCGGAAATAAATATAAAAAAATTACAGGCGCGATAAAATACCACCTAGTTCTTAATGTTGGCATGAGTTTTGTATGGTATTCTTACTTGTATAAAAGACGTAAACAGTACTTTGATGCAGCGATTCCGTCAGACCCCGCTGTAGGTGTGTCACTTCCAAATTCTCGAGAAAACTTTAAATTATTTATGGTAAAAAAATCAGACTTTATAACCCGCAAACTGAAAATCCTAGCGGAAACTCTGCTTTGATGCTCATTAGAGTGCGTATCCTTAACTATTACGACAGGAGACACGTCTATCGAGTATCAATATGCCTTCACGTGCAACACAGGAGATACTGAGTTCAATTTGCAAGTACTGCATGTAAGATATAAACCAGGAAAATTTGCGAAAGACAAGTTACGACCTTATAATTAGATTACAAGGGTGTGTTTGTTCGTGTGTACCCTATTGAATTCATCTGTTCCAACTGCTAAGTAACAAATAATCATCTCTATGTTGGCAACTGACTCATTTCCGCCTTTTCCCCCACCTCTAAAAGTTCTACATTATTGCAGTTACCCTAATAGAAAACACTATTCGCCTTGCAGTAACGTACATCCCATTGTATAGCAAGCTGTGCTTTTCGTTTATCGCATTTCCGCTGCTATTACTTGCATTTCCGGCTTACTAGAACTGACGAAGAGAATAATAAAAATATCAACATGGCAATAGAAAAACATCAAATCACAAAAGGTGCATATCAGCGAATATAACGAAGACACAACCAAACGCTTAGTTCTGCTTTGATGAAGGCAAAAGAAAAAACTTCTCGTATTCAGTTGCGTATATTTCAAACAAAAGTACGAAGAACTCCCGAAAGTTTTAAAGCAAAAAACCTTGAGGTGTTATTTATTTTGTTCTGAGTGCCTGAAGGGTAGGCAACACTTCATGCATATGAATTGAAGTTATGAATAACTCATTCACTTTTATATAAAAGGTTGCGCGGAAGATAATTCAAATGTTAAAGTTATTGATGAAATTGACGTGCTAATTAATTACTCTGATTATATAAATACAGGGTGACCCAAAGAAAACTTCCCATTTTGTTAATTTCGTAACCAATTGATTTCCAGTGGGAATCTCGACACACACCCCTATTAATTTAAGGGGTGATGTGCTATCGTGCTCAAACATCGTATGCTGTCCTATTTTATTGTGGTCTAATGGCAAAAAGTGAAATTTACTTAAATGACCTCATGGGTCAAGTGACACAACATTTCAATGGTCTTTAGGTTCTATTTACAAATGCTTTTGTTCATTTACTAGTTTCTTTGAAACCTTTGTGAGAAATTGCGTTTGGAACTCGCAAATATTATAAAGTGAAACATAGAATCACCAGAACATTTATATACTGTACTAATTATACAGTTGTATATCTCTTCCGCAAGTCTTTGAACGAAAACAAACTCAAAATTAGTACTTACCTTTTCTCTCAGAAGAGTAAGGACTGCATATAGGTTGTCATTGTTTACAGTCGTTTCCTGTTCCCTGCATTCACAACGCAATACCAACAAACAAACCACGAATGACTCAATTTCACCAGCCCAACTCGACAATCTGTCTCAGCACCTCCACCACAGAAAGTACCAGAGAACGTATCGTACAGAACAACTATTACATTTAGTGTTCTTGCTTCCATCACCGGAGTACGCTGACATTACACGACTATTTTAGGGCGTATAGCAGTCACTCTTTCCGTTTTAGTTTTATATTGCAAACACTAAATGTTCACAAACATACCCATGGATGTATAACTACTCGAAACTCATTAGCAAACTAAACAAAGTTTGAGACCTTTAACATGTGTTCCGTAAGTTTCTGAAACGTAGTATGCAAGCGTATTCAACTCAACACATGAAGAATGCACTGCAAAAATATATGTCATTCCCAATTTTTCATGGGAGACAGTGATGTACCCCGAAGTTTTTCTCCAGTGTATGATGAACATTGGAGGGCACTCATAACGTTTACTATAGTATTGAAGGGTAGCAATTGTGATGTATCACTCAGAATTAATCATGTTACGATAAATATCCTTTTTCTTTCTTTTTTTTAAAAAAAAATCAAAAGAACTTCTAAGGCTTGTTGTTTGCCGTCACTCGCCTGAAATTATAATCAGAAAAAGTACAACCTCACCTACCAAGTTTCACTTTATAATATTTGCGAGTTTCAAACCCAATTTCTCACAAAGTTCTCAAAGAAACTAGTAAATGATCACATGCTTTTGTAAATAGAACCTAAAGACCATTGACATGATGTGTCACTTTGTTACAATCAGCCGACTTCTCCTTCTGTTTTGTAGACATCTCAGGGTAGTTTGTTTCGTGACTTAACGAAGATTGTACTAGGTAAGGCGATTGTATATATAGTCACTCCTTCTAATTAGCAAGATGCCCGCTTTTACGGACCCAGCGTAATGCATTAATAGTGGGGAAAAAGTTGCTTTCAATGTAAATGCTCTGACCCGGAGTATACACTCTGGCAGTACACAAGTTCTCAGATCAAAAACTAGTTATTATAATTAACAAAGCAAAGACTAATATTTAATCCTCACTTTTTATTTATAAGTTAGAAAGCTACTAAGAAAAATCAACACTAACAAGTCAACAAACCTAGTACAATTTCTAAAGGCAGAATCTATTCATTCTCTTTTAATTCCGCACTCATACTTCCACAAAATTACCAACCTATCGTACTTTTAGTTTCACAAAATTAAATGGAGTTTTCCTATATAAAGAACACATCAAGCGCATGCTTCTCTCCGACCGCAAATTACAAATATATCTAAGAAATTATCATGGTAAGACCTTATAACAATTTCCGCAACAGAGCCATTTTATACAATATTCAAGTTGTGCATTCTCTTATTCACTCTCATCGACTATGACGTCATTCCTACATTCTATCGTACTCATTCAATACATAATAGTTTATTACTTCCTGCTTTTATAAAATGAAATTAACAAAATTAGTTAAATGCAATATTTAAATTCAATTACATATCTAAATTTCAACTATGTAAATAAATAAAATCTTTAATTTAAAAAAAAATAACATATTATTATATGAAATACCGCACAACAATAACAAATCAATTATGTTATAACGCATCATTTTATATACAATACACATGATCACCTAGTACGTAGGCACGTACTACCCATTACAACTTGACCTATGTTGTCATTTAAGAAAATTTCACTTTTTGCCACTAGATCACAATAAAATGGACAGCATGCAATGCTTGACCATGATGGTGCATTTCCCCATAAATAAGGGGCGTAGTCGGAATTCCTCCTGGAAATCAATTCGTTACAAAATTAACGGAATGGGAAGTTTCCTTTGGCTCACCCCGAATGTATATAACATTCGCATTTGGCAGAGATCAGAGTAATTAATTAGCAGCTCAATTTCATCAATACATCAGTAACTTTAATCTAACAATAAAATTATCTTCAGCGCAACCTTTGATATAAAAGTGAATGAGATATGCATATCTATTAAGTTTTGCCTGCCCTGCAGGCGTTCGGGAAAAAAATTCGAAAACTTTGAAGTCCTGCAACTCGGGTCCAGTGTTGATTTGGACACTTCATCACTGCATTGTGGAATTTTCGTGCTGATCTTCGGGTCCCACCGGAGACAGTTTCCTTGTTAGTTTTGTGAAAAAAACAAAGGAATGACAGTTCAAGTGTCACGCTCTCAAATTCTTATTTTCCAATTACACAAAGCTACTGTTGTTTTAAACAGAACAACTTTTCTCCTGTTTGTGAAATTATTTCCTATAACTTATTTAACTCATGAGCCAGACTATAATAAAGACAGACTTATCAATTCAGGTAGGCAGCTGTGGCTTAAGCCGTTACATGCCTGAAGAATTATGTCCCTCCATGAACACTCTTTCCAGAAGGAATATAGACAAATTTCTACAAGAATCTTCATGTGTACCATCTTAGCATTCGCCTGCTGAAACTGGAAAAGAATAGAACATCCCAGTGAGGATGACAGACAACAATGCTCGAACCTGCGTGCCTAGCCAGTACTGATTCAAAGTTCCTGTCATTAACCATTCAGCTACGTAGCTAGATTCTTCTATCACATAAGACCTTAGCTTTCTTTGTTTTATTATCATGGAGGAGCAAGGCAATCTGGGACACATGGCACATTAACTTGATTGAGGCCCGATCGCGAATGCAATCGTGAGTGCACATTGCTTCTGTTGACCGGAATATCTTATTTTCCGTTATTCCTATCCCAGCACGAAAACTGGGGGCCCCACGGGGATCACTTACCAAAATCTTCTCGTTCAATCGCCGTAACACAATGGTTCTTCAGATTGTGGAAACTCTTGTTTATCAGGCCTTACAGTCAAACGCCCAAGTAAGAGTCCTGAGACGGCATAGATATTGCATCATCGACCACCATCGATGTGCTTCATTAATGTGCGAGTCTTAACAAGCGATTATTCACTTGTGTCGACGACCGCTATCCCCTGCCCCTTACGACACCACTGTATATCTTACAGGTAAAACTCAGAATCTATTGTTTTCTTTATGCGTGTGAATCCGCAATACAAATCCGCTTCATTGGATGAATGTGCTGAAAATTCTGTATGTGGTGGTCAGGAATTTTGCCAGGACTTCGAAATTAGAACATGCGTATGTGTCCTTAAAATTTTATTAGTTTTTCATGCACATTATTTTTGAATGAAGAAGGGCATGGTAAAATAAATGGTGAAATGCATAGGGGTCTGCCAAAATAAATGATGACACTTTCATTTCAACAACGCAACGTAGTTCCTGACTGAGCATCATGAGCTATGTCTAGTAGTAGCAATATGTTAGTGAATACCAAGAAACGATAGTCCAAGAATTCATGTTGTGTAAACTTGATATATCTCTTTCACTGGACAATAAGAAGACCGTAGGATACGTTTATTTCCAAAAGTATACTCAGTCACCGGACATTTTTCGTGACATACCTACTTTGTCCTTCGTGGGTTCTCTCTTGCCCCAGTTATAGCAAATATGTATGGCTCTCTCATTTGACAATCGGAAAATCGTACACTATGTCTAATAACGCAACTTGATCGCGAAAAGACGAATCCTAAAACAGTGGTTGGACGAAGTACTGGATACGTATCTTATACATACATATATTTAGTAGGGCTAGTTACGTTTAATTATTTATTTCTATCCAGTGTAGTGCTACACGCACGGTTAGGACTTACTACCTCAACCCTCGATATTGTAATCTGGAAGCTTTTCATTGGTTAATTCTGAACGTTCTTCCGAGAAACCACTTGTATATGCATAATTAAGTAAACTCACGGGTTTTGCCAAAACTTTTCAAGGTAAGGATACTTTTTCATGACGTTTAGTTTTCGTTTCAATAGGATGTAGAAAGGATTATGGAAGATTCTAAAACGGTTGTAAGGACGTGTGGCAAAATATCTGCTCAACCTCATTACAAATCGATTTACTTTGAAATTATCGCTCGTTCGGAATCAAAATAGAACATTCTACACGCTACATGAATAGAGTTAGATGTAGCCCTCATGATGTAGTAGAGAAGCTGCTCCAATGTAAGCGATTTATGGACACAGTACTTTTTTCATATCTGATGTAACATTACCTAACCAAAACTAACGAACCTAAAAGCTAACGTAGCCTATCAACTATGAAGCAAAAACTTGAAAAATAGATGTGAAATTAAATGAAAATGTTAAGAGTACAAGTAGCATAATGTGTTTCTAATATAACAGCCGATAGCGGGTATCGTCACGAACTTCTAATCTACCCTGAGGAGAAGAGCAGGTTTAACTTCGGCTGTCGTCTATCCTGACTGACAATTTTTCCTGATTTTCATGAGAAAAACGGTCCCTAGAGAAAGACAATTGCCGACCATCCCTTTCCCGATACAATGTTTAATGAGGACATTATATCTCC
>JAGDQP010054694.1:0-13293 GCA_022664845.1 Lepisma saccharinum
GAAAGTGGAATAGGTTCACGATCGTTCTACACAGCTAAATTGAAGCTGTGATGATGTCTTATATGTGGGCTACTTATTTTTAAAGTGTTTATTTACAAGGTCCATAAATATTTGAAACAACTGCATATCTGTAAATCTCGTTAAAATGACTATACGAGATATAAGGATAAGGACAAACTTAATTGTATGGGCGATAAAGGAGGTATATCATGTGCTGAGACAAAAAGAAAGGCAGAAGATAGGATGAATGGAGAGGGTTTTAGCTTTCCGTCAAGGACCTGCCACTTTCGTCAGAACTATGATGATGGTGGTGATATTGACAAAATTACACAAAGATAAAATAAATAAGAATATAAGTTTAAAATTCTACAGAGGGGCTTATGACAAGTAAAAAAATAATATAAGAACTAGCCATAATTAAAGGGGAGAAGAAGGTGTAGGATAAAATCACAATGTTTACTTTTATTATTTTGAAGGATGAATTGTTTCTTGTCACAATTATTTTCCTTTTCCATGTTGCCATCACTCATAAACTATTCATTATGATCAATCAGATGCTGCAGACAAAACAAACAAAAATATTATTTATTTGACCTTGTTTTCATCATGAGTGATATCTAATTAAAGCAGGAAATATCTTCATTTAGATTTATAGGTTTATCGTGATAAATCAGCACGACAATGTGTAAAACTGGATACGAATCAGTAGGCGGAAAATTGTTCGTAATGCTCCAGAGCTCATTTTATTCTTTGAAAATCTTTTCGTAACCTTCACACACACACAAACCGTGATACGCTGTTTCGTTATGTTTTCCTTCTTTGTGTATCTGTGGTTATTTTCGCGATAATGCAAACTTTGCTCGTTACCGTTTTGTAATTAGACTGTGTAACGGATATTCTCATTATTACGTGAGCACAATGCAATTCCTCTTGTAAAGTGACTTTTGACAAGAGTTTAGCGCTTGTTGCAAAGCCGTCTCAGTGGAGAACGAATAGCGAAACGGCCTGTGTTGTATATTTGTTTAGATCGTTGTTTCTCAACGTGGGGGCGGAGGGTGTGTGCAAAGGGGTCGCGAGGGAGGTGAAAAATTAAATCTAACTAAGGTTTTCCAGGTTAAAACCGATACATTTCAAATAAACTTTTTATTTTTCTTGCTGCTTTTATAGCCCCCCAATTACTAAACATAAATTAATTTGTTTTTGACTACCGTATGATCAGGCAGGCTGATATATAGTGTGTTATCATCGTTTGGAACTAAATGAACTAAGTGAGTTGCCGGTAGTTCGTTTGAACTTTTTTCTTTCTTGCACGAAGTAGTTCCCGACGACCTGGTCTCTCAAGCGAACATCTCTAGCTTCTTCAATTTCAAACTTTTCTCAACAGGTTGCAGTGACAGTCAGTCAAGCCATCAAGTCACCCATTGTCACTATCATCATACTTCATACGTAGAAAGATGCAGTTCTACGTCAAAAACTAGGTACCCATCCCTGTCCTATATATATATGTATGTGTGTGTGTATGTGTGTTTGGAAATTGAAGCACTTTGAAGTGGGGGAAGTCACCCCTTTGTTCCACAATTGTCTTATACCCTCTGCTATTTTCTTTTCATACATTTAACGAATATTGTTATGTTTTTCACTGCATGAATTTCATCTGGGGCTAATTGGGATTCTGTCCCTACATTTGTTCATTTATTGCCATATCCATTTTAATTTAAGTAATCACAAATACGTCAATATATACTCACAAAACAAATTTTACAAAAATATCGGAACTAAATACACGAATCACAAACGTTAGTGTGTCATCACGTAACTTTATTTATTATTGTACGCTTTATATTAACTTGCTCTGTAAGTTTCTCTGGTAAAAATCTTGTAACTGATTTTTAACTCTCTTCCCATCATCCGATTTCTTTGAAATTTTGTAAAATTGCTTGCTTCCGATGACAATACAATATTCAACCATTAGATGTACGACAGAATAATCCATTTAACTGTAAGTAATTAATTAATAAAATAATTAAAAATTATGCACGCAACGCCGCATCTATTGTGTGAAGTTTGGGTTGCCTATCTCGCAGAGAGTTTAATATTCATCTGTTATACAGAAAAGAAATAATTAAAAAAGGATTTTTAGAAAATACGCTTTATTAAGATGCACTAAAAATAAAAAAATAATAAATTGAATTAATCTTATGAATCGGAAAATAAAAGCGTGGGTGCTCTTGCTTACCTTATCATTAAAATCTAAGAGCACCCACGCTTTTATTTTCCGATTCATAAGGTTAATTCAATTTATTATTTTTTACTTTTTAGTGGATCTTAATAAATCATATTTTTTTAAATTCGTTTTTAATTACTTTTTATGTATTGAACGCACTCTTTTTTATCTAAATAATAATAATAATAGTTATGAATATAACAAAATTATATATAATAAAAAGTACGAAAGCGTCAATCATAATATATATATATACTTCCAATTTAATAATTTGCGGGCCTCTGTATTAGGTCCTGTATTTGCACTTCCTACTTTCAATTTTTAAAAGTACTGAACAATGCAGAATAATACTAAAATTTCGAAAAGATAATATTTACTATCATCTATCAAATGAATTGATCCAGATTTGGATTAGTTCATTTAATAAATATTGTTAATTACAATTTAGACTGGTTTCCAAAATGATTGTTCTAATTTTTGTTATTTTTATATATATTTTAAATAGGGACATTATTACCAATTCCTGTCAAAATAGATTTGAAAATGAGTTCCTTTTTTCTTGGTTTGTTAAACTTTCTGGTGTTATTTCGTCCGTAAGTAATATTTTTGGATGTCCCAAAATCCACAGTCATGAAAAATAAAGGATTTCAAAATACGTGAAGGCAATTGATAAATAGGACACAAAGGATCCTAACGATAATACAATAGTAGAAAACATGTTAAATACCTTTAAAAGTTTCGGTTGCAACGTAGGCGCCACTTTCTACAGAAGTGTTGTGTTCTTTCAACAGGATATCAACGATGAAGAAGAAAAAATACCTCAACAAAATACAAAGAGCCTGCCAATAAAAAATAATTACTATGTTCCATGTTTGAAGAAAATGTAAAGATGGAAGAAAGTGTGCATTTATAGACTGTATCCTGTTTTTTAGACATATTTCTTTAACAAACGTGAAGATTTGTAGACATTTTTTATTGATTTTATTCATTAATAAAGGACTACATTTCGTAGGTTTGTTTGGTATTATTGACTTTGTTTATTCACCACTTAGAGAAATGAAACATGAAATGAAATAATGTCAGTCCTATATTTTCTTTCTATACGTGTAGGAATAAGTATTTAGTGACATTAAAAATGTTGTGTATTATTAAATAACATAATACCATTAATGTTAACGAATTACCCGTTAGATAATGTTTTAAAACTCAGTACATTTTAAAGTTGGTCATCTGTAAAGTTGTAAGAGCACATTCCAGTTCGTTTTGTGCCACGGGAATTCGCAGTATCTCTGATAGATGAAATTTCTGCAGGTCCTCACCAATAATTTGATTGTAGATCTTGTAATTCAGGGAATATACAACTGACTTCTGAGGATCAGTTTTGATATAACCAAGAAAAAACAACACACGCTGCACACCATACAGCATTGTTATAGTATCAGATAGCCATGATTGATTTCACATAAATGTCGTTCTTCGTAAATTATCTTTCACTCAATGTTTGTTAAAATATTTTTTTCTACAAATTTTGACATCCAGCACATCCTTTGATGGAAGTGCTATACTTGCCCTTTTACGTGTACCTGAGTTATTTAAAGTCTTCGAAGTTTGGCAGTGTCATACAGTCTTTCTCTTTATGACTTGAAATAATCTAATAACGATTAATCTCACTGTATTAATTACTAACGTAATGAACAATGAATCTAACACGCCAGACAGTAAGACATCTGATGGTCCTCACTATTCAAAGATGTTAAACATGTTACTACTGTCCGATGATACTGATAAGTCACTGCTATAAACTTTTATACAGCCTTCTGAGTTCAGATTCTACTTCAGTAATTTGAATATTAGGATTATTTCAATTTTATTTTATTTTACTTTTGTAATGTAAAGTTCATCCTTTATTTCACATTCATCAAGCTATTAACAAGGCCCCCCCCCCCCAGAAACCAGGAAGGCAGTGAGGTTCCGGGGAAGTATCTAGAAGATGGCTGGGAATTTCCCCCTTTCCCCCTTCAATTGCCACACTGGTGTGTGTGTGTGAGAGAAAGAGAAAGTGAGAGAGCGTTGAAGATAGGGTTAAAGGTGTCGCGGCATGAAAGAGGCTGAGAAATTGTGGTGTACCTTTATGTTAGGAGGCATATAATGTTTTCCAGTGCATAAGATGCACCCTAAACATTAAAGCTAAATTTCCTGAAGAATGAATAAAAGAAAAGTAATGATAGGCCTATAACATTGATGGAAATAATCAAAATAATAATAATACGACTACAGTATTATAACAACACGTATTTATTTATATTAAGGAGAGAGATATGCTTGCTCCTCAATTCGCAACTGGTACTGTGTACAATGGACAAAAGAATCTGAAAGTGGCAACTGCGCAAATTTGCTGTGTGATTGTTTTATGGTTCGAAAAATATAAGAATAAGAGATGTTACTTAAATTCAGATATAGAACTAGTTATTTAAATAATTACATGCCCTGTTCTAAAACTGCTACAGTGGTTACCTTAGTTACTTTGTTACGAAAGCGTACCGGGTTCGATCCCGGCAGAAAAACATTTAATCTACGTAGTAAGTGTAAAGGTTCCGTAAGATCACTTTTTTTTATGGAAGGCAGATGCAAACGCCCGTCAGTTTACCTTGTTCAGGAATCTTCTTGTGACGGACGTGCCTCCAGGCAGAACAATCAATTGACTGATTGTTTGTCAAGAGTTAGCACCTCTCTTTCTAATTATCACATCAATGGGTAATTCTTTCAGAACTGTTCTGTTAGACAAGCTGATTTGAGAGCTTCTTCAATGTCTGAATTATGTGTCGTGCATTGTCTTCATAAAAGCAGCAAAAATACATTTGCTATTTCGAAAACAGCATTAAGATATCTATCTATATATGAACACGGTGTAAATGGTGAACGTGTCATTACAATGCATATGCGTTAAGTACCATGTACACATGATGCAACACGTCAAGGAAATTTAAATTACCTACTTGTTGAGATCAAGGAGGAAGGAAAAGTTCAAGGCTCAGCAGAATATTTCTCTCTGCTTCACCGAGTACTTGAATTATTCAACACAACGCAAGAAGGAAAAGTCTTCTGTAAATTCGCTGGAATCGCATGGCACGGATTCTTATGTTCGCCACACAGAAAAAAAAGTTTTATTTAGGAGTATTAAAAAGTTATTAGAATAGTGCTTATACAACTTTTTGATAAACTAATTAAATATTAACAATTTTCATATATATTTTTTTTTTCGTGTAACCTTCTGTTTAACTTGTTAGGAAATATCTTCACTTCAGTGAACTGTCAAGCTAAATAACAAAATAGTAACACATTAGAACCTCGGGAATCCGAACTAATTGGGGCTGATCCCTGTCGGGATTCCGGAAAATTCGGATTATCCCAGAAAACATTTAATACGCAGCAAATGTGCCAGATAATTCTTTACCACATTCTAATAGAATAAATCAGCCACTACTGTACGGCAGGGTGTGTGAAGGAGACGCGAAGTTAGTATCCTTGAGCGCGAGTCAAGTTGAGGGCACGGGCTAAAAATAGCTGATTATATGAGCGATAAAATCAAAATCCTTGATTAGAAAAATTAAATTCATGATCAATTTCCGTTTGGAGGTGTTCAGGCTACCCGAAATTTCGGATTCCCGTGGTTACTGTATTATTCTTTTTTTAAGTTTTCAGCGTTTCCATAATACTGTTAGGTTAAGAAAAGTCGCTCTATTAACCGAAAATAGTCCATAAGGCTATTTTAAAAGTTTGTCCGATAAAGCAAGAGTATCAAGGAGTTCGACAAAATGTAGAATCGAATGAACAGAACGGAACAAAACCACATAAATTGATGCTAGGGTCCAAAATCAAGCAGGTACAACTTCGGACAGAGCGAGAGTCAGCCACTGCAAATCTAAGGCCGCTTCCTGTTTTTTGATACTCTACAAACTTTTATCCGAGAATATTTTATAACCCCACCTAAAAGAGTGCGGTTATAACTCTTTTACACGTTATGTGAAAATAATTGAAAATGAAATTGAAATTTATATATTGAAGGCTAGTGTTAGTTATTACTTCGCGTACTTTGTGTACTTCGCATACCTAATTTACTAGCATCAATCTTCGCTGGTCTCATATCAGACTCGATTGTGGCTCCGAGCTGCTTGTAAAGATCACGATCCCGCCGACAGTAAAAGGAAATACTCTCCAGTATCTGTTTTTAATGTACTACTTAAAAAAAAATGCTGCTCCTATAAATCCGAACCTTCAACTATATTTTGTGATTGTCAGTTGTAACCACACCATCCCATACCATTACGTAGGACATATGATCCTACTTGTAGATCAATCTTTGGAACCGTGTTTGTTTTCCAATATATCGTATTTTTGTTTCTTCTCTGTCTTTACTGTCTGCAGACGGCCTTGGCTAGTAACTAATTCCAACCTCCATTCCAATTATTTCACTCAGTTTCTTGTCATGAACCATCTCTGGTTCATTTGACTTTACCTTTATACTTGTTCTAACGATTACATCTGAAATTTCATTGATAGAGCAACCAGAATCATACTTTATTACAGGGGCAAATTATGCTTTTAGGTTCCCCTAGTTTATGCTTTTTTGTGAAATTGTCAGTGCTGCAAATTATGTTCACTATACTGATGTATGCGCCTTCCACTGTTACCTTCTTGCAACAGTAAATTTGGCTCCCTATTTTTCGTTTTGTTTGTTTTCTGAACCACAAGGTGCAAGACTAATCTTAACATAAGTGGAGAAGTAGAGGAAAAGAATACCATGTAAACATTTTTCGTATTTCGTAAACAAGTTTTTATAAAATATACTTATATTTTTAAATGCCAAATTTCAAAATTATTGTAAAATTTTAACGATCTAACAGTGGGTTCAAATAATCGTACAGCCTGACTTCTGCGCTAAATTTACAAATAATTGCAGATTTTCTTATTATTTAGAACTTTTTTTTTAAAGTCACTATTAAGACCTTTAAAAAAAATACTTCAAATATTTTAATGTTTCACATGTTCCAAGAACATCATGCTTTAATGCTTTATTTTGTGAATTATGCTTTATTATGCTTTCAAAAAATTTATATTTATCTACGTGTGACCGTCTTAATCAAAGATAAGGTAGCAACCATACATGTAAAATTTGGTTATGCTTTTAATGCTTTATGGTTGCTCTACTCATTGAATAACTTTAATATGTACTTGATCCCACACGAACAATATTCGCTCCAGCGGGTCGGTCGGTCCGCGGGCTGTAACTTGCGCATGCCTAGCCTGGGCTTAATATAAAATTAATTCAGGAAAATACTGTTAAATACTATCCATTCCAGTTGCCAAATACTGAACGAGTTCCAATTTCTTCAACAAAAGATATCACTATATTGGATTTCTCACGAGACAAGACAAATGTCTGTGGAAAACGAGACGAGACAGCCTCAATTTCGTCTCGTGGGCAACACTACATTGGATGTTCCCGTCATCTACACACAGAAAAAGTCGCTGAACGTTGTTGCAGGCAGTCAAACGTATAGTTCCAGATGAACCTGCCGAACGTTCGTTCGGCTATGGCAACTGAACATATTTAGTTAAAGGTATTTAGTGAACGGAACAATATGTTCAGTAAGCAGTGTACCAGACGTTATAGTGCCTGTTACTGAATGCATATAGTAAAACAGTATTGACGAGCATAAAAAAGAGAGGTCTGGAGTGGGGTTCGAACTCAGAACCTTCAGCCTTGCTTATTTACCTTGTTCTCCAACACTTTACCCGTGTTCCACCGTTTCTTCTGTTGAACGTAGGACATTTTACTAGTCCTTTTATGTTACGGGAACAGTTTCTGGAGTAAAGACATTTACGTATACTTTAAATATTCGAATCGTGGAAACTTTATTAACTGATCCTGTGTTAGAATAGAGCTATGAAGAAGACTGATTCGTGATTTTACAGAAGTGAGACACCTCAAGAGTATCATAATGACGTTTACTGTTCGGGCCGACGACTTTTCTCAAACACACTGGCTGCCAATTTCCAAGACATTCAGTGAATATATTTTCCGCTGGTTGTATGACTGCAGCAACTATAACCGCCCAGTTACGTTCTCATTACGCATTTGGTGCCTGTTACTGTTAATGTTTAGTAAAAATTTGCATAATACATAGTAACGGGCGTCAGACATGTTTTGTTCGAGTTCAACCAAACATCGTTTAGTTCTTCGTACCAAATTGTTCAGTATCTGTTACTCTAGGTTTAGTTGCGTTAAGCAAAACCCTTTTTATCATTTGTGTTTCGCTTCATGTACACTTCGCATTAAAAAAATGCGACAGCGAACGCCGTGCAGCTAGGCAACCCAAATGGCACCTTCTTATCCTATAATTGTGTCTGGTAAACATACCCCCTCTTTCTCCTTCCTTTGTCTCGTCCATACTAAAATCAGCAAAAAGCATGAGTACGTTTTTTTTTTTTTTCAAAATATACATGTATTAGTATCGATAAAATGAAAGAATAAAAGCGAGACGAATCAATATACATAAGTTGGTGGAGGGACAAATTGAAACATAGAGAGAGAAGAAGAAGAAGAAGTAAAGATAAAAATATGGAATTTAAACTTAGTAAAAAAGATTAAGTTCAGTTCCCACACTGTAAAGTTCAGTTCCCAAAAATCTAATAGCAAGATAGAAGTGACTTTTGGATTTTATATGTCTTCAGAACTATTCGAATATAGAGACGGGTGCTTCAAAAATTCATTAAGTCATCACTTTCAAAATAGCGACCAAACTTGGTGGTCAGATTAAATACTCATGATTTTCAGTGCAACTGCAGAGTTTTGAGACACATATAGGATAATGTCAAAAGTGTAACACACATGCTTTGTTTGTGCGGGGTTCGGTTGCAAATTCGGTGGTTCTCGTTGAACGTAATGGGTCGGAATACATTGTAATTAGGGATTCCGCCGGGAGTTTCAGATTGGAGGGGGTGTAAAGTCAAAATTGGAAGGGTGTATGTAGTTGTACACTGTGTCTATGAACTTTTGACCATAAAATTGTTAAGGTCGGGGTAGTTTCTAGGATTTGATGTTGACACCCTCCCAACAGTGGCCGGGGTCTAGCGGAATCACTGATTGTAACTAACCCAGTAGATACAGTAAGCCATACCTTCTATTCCAGACTACTAATTCAAATTGAACATAAAAAGAAAATGAATGAATGATAATTATTCTACTTAATTTCCATCAGAAAGAGCCAAGATCCTTATCTGTATGAAAACGAAAAGTTACAAATGTTCAAAAGCAAAATTAAAATGTTCCTTATAGGCATAGTAAACCTTACATGTTCCACATTGCAAATGTGAAAAAAGGAACACATGTAAGGTTGATTAATTAGGGGATGGAAACGAATTTTGTGCCAAACTAATATAAAAAGAATTCCTCTCTTGAAATGGCCAAAAAAGGGGACCATTTTCTACTCATATCTTAAAAATTATCTGTTCTGGACATGCCACTATATATTCTACCTATTGCGAATATAACGTTCTAATAATTACAACACTAATGAAGTGATTTTTATAACAATTCGCACAGATAGAATGAACACGGCAAAGCTGAAACGGGTCGCCGGCTGTCGGGATATACTGGTTAAGTTTTGGACTGTGTCGCCGGGTGTAAAATTTGAACGCATTCGGACGCGGTGGTTCGATTTAGATCTGATAACCCGGAGGATGAAGGAAATATTTTAATTATTTAATTGCGTTTGAACAGTGTTTCTTTTAGGGGTGACCAGGGCCGGAGTTGTTACCCCGAGAACACGAAAAATACGACGCCGAAATTCCCAGTTAGATAGATTTTCCAGACTGGGTCAATCGCGTTACCGGGTCACTTATGTTTGGGTCAGGCCGTATCACCGGGTCATCGAAAATGGCCCGGAATTGGCTCTGGAACACGCAAAAATAGAGAGAGTGTATGTCTAACGTAAGAGAAAAATAAAGATGAATAGAGAGAGGGAGAAGAAGAAGAGAAAGAAGGAACGAAGACACGATAACAATACATCAAGAAAGAGAGGAAGAGAGAAAGGCCAAGGAAAAACATGAAAAGTATATTATCATTATGCTAAAGAACACACACTGTTTACTCTGCTTGTCGCCAGTGATGCTTCGTAAGTTCTCCAGCGGGAGATGAAGATCTCTTGGAATACTTCAGTTTATGCGAAAAATAAACTGGCTGGTGGAGAATCGAACCCAGGTTTTTAAATTAGAAGTCCAGCACGCTAGCGATACTCCACAGGTAACTATACCCAAAACGTGCTTAACAAATGCTATAATGTTCCTTTCTAAGAATAATAACATGAAAAGTGGATCCTTTAGATCAATGACGTGTCGTGGTAACCCTCTGAGGCTTGATTTGGACTTTTCCAACCAACATTCGTAAATCGTCTTTCTCTCTATAAGGACGCAGGTGCTTCATTTTACAGTCGGAAATATTCTCCGTTTTGTATGAGAAGTTATGATTAGATTATTCACGATATCTTTGTAAAAGAATCTTTAAGGTTTTAACCTATATTGACTTGCTTTCGCATTGAAATGCCCAGCGCGTTTCCTCTACTCTATCTTCCCAACGAAAAACAGTATTACTAAATTCAAGTGCGAGGAAAATGTAACATTGAGTTTATGTATTACATTTTGTCTGTATGTATTGTGTGGTAAGTGAACACATATGTATGCATGTCCTTTTTGTCATGTCGAATTATGAAATGAATATATTATGGCAGTTTTAGGAACATCCAGTTTAGGGTAAGTATTGTCACATTAAGATACGATCATTTATTGTCTTTTAATTTAGGACGTGTCTAGAGCAACGACGGTTTTCCGTCGTTGCTTTAAGCTATTAACCTCGAAGGTTAATTTGCAAAAGCAACGACGGGATGGGACGAGACGGCACAAAACTTCACGTAAACATAATTTTTTAGTAAACAGTACTTTTGCGTATGCCCACCGCTAACAGGGGGCTGTCCCCCCCGCGTCTAATGCCGCCCAGCTCCCTTCGGACGCACCCTCCCCCCCACCTTAGAGACCTCGCTGTCGCTCGGTGTGCATCCTGCCCTGGTGGGTTTATATACATCCTAGTTTTTAATCGCCTCTTTTAAAATTATAAATCACAACTTTTATTAAATTTAATTTTGTGTATTTACATAGAAAACGAAAACAAAACTTCAATCTTGTTTTAAAAAACATGCAAAAAGTCGACGCCAGGGTTTGAACCCGGGACCTTTGGATCAGCTTCCTGACGCCTTATCCACAAGACCAAACTGCAACTGCCGGGCTTAGCGCTTGTCGCTGTTACTTCCAGTTCAAGCTACGCGAGAGTGGAATATGTTCCCTCGTTGCTGTAGTAAATTAACCCTCGATGTTAAAAACTTAAAGTAACGGCGGAAAACCGTCGTTACTCTAGACACAACCTTTATTTTAATTAAACCAGCCTGAACGAAGCTAACATCACAGAAAATAAAAAGTGTCATTAGCAATTTAAAACTGCAATTAACGAGTTACCATTTGCGAGTGTCCTGAAGCTTTCTTCCTGGTAACCTCTCAACCTATAGTTTGGTCTAGAGGGACGATCTTCGATCCTGCAGTCTTGCAAGGGCTTCCCGATGGGGTGTACCTCACTATTTCGCTTCTCTCTTCACCGTTTTCTTGTTGTCCGACCTCCATGTCCAGTATGTCGTCCAAGGTTTCGTTCAGCTCCTGCAAGTATTTCTGCTTTCAGTTTGTCCATATGGTACTAAAAAGTACATATTTTACAAAATATCTTTATACGCAAGGCTTAGTTTTGTTGTTAGAAGTACACGTAGGGTATCCCGGGTCTATTTCGATCAAGGGGCGATATATCTATCAGGGGCCAAAACATTTCAAGAAAGTTATGATTTGCGAGATTCCTTTTCAGTCTTCACTCTATCAACTGAAGTTCCATTGGACGAGGGGGGGGGGAGCATATCTGGCAAATCATAACGTTATTGGCATATTTTTTCTTCTGGTCAATATAGCTCCTTTGATCGAAATAGATCCAGGCTACCCTATATAAAACTACATTTTGCAGTAATACCCTATGAATTCCCCATTTTCTATAATTCTTTAAAGATAAATGCAACCTTCAACTCGCTGCTCCAGAATAGTAGGTAACAACTATTTCGAACAACTGTTCTCTTCAACAAGGGCTTCTGGCTATTACTGTGTAGTCTCGGTGATAAGAGAAATTGAAGGAGGCCGTAACTATTAGTCAGTGAACAGTATGTTGGGGGTAGTCGTAATTCTATATTTAAAAAACAACTTGGTCGCTTATATATTAATTAAAATGTGATAGGAATATGTTTTATATGTTAATTTTCTTCACACATATTTCTTGATAATAAATTTGTGTAGTAGCTCTCAGTGCTAATTCTCTCTAAAAGTTACTAATTCGTCTGCTGTACGCACCATTCAGATTATGTCATAAATTTTAGTGATCCATATATAAATGCATATTACTGTTAAGAAAATTAATAGTTTATAATAAATTGGCATTTTCCATCGAAGTATAATTATTCTTAATTCTGGTTTATCTTCATAAGATAAACCTGTAATATTGTTGGGTTTCTGCCTGGCAGAAATAGTTTGTAATGAACTTTCTAACTACATAGAGAGAAGTTAATATAAATTTTCCTTACAAATCCTCATAATTTCAATACCCCCTAAACGAAAAATCCTGGGGAAAATCCCGTCACTCGGAACCTTCGCGATTGTGGTCGAATCGCAGCGCTCATTTGTTTCTTTTTATTCCCAGTTTTGCTGGAAACTGGATGATGTTTTTTGTGAGTCAAATTACAAATAAAATCCGTGCAGCTAGCGTTTTTTTTTTTTTAAGGTTTCTGAAGAATTTTTCACATTGAACATCTTTTATGGTCTGTAATTTTACAACTTTCTGTAGCAAGTTTATCTTTCTTTCCAGATATTTGATGAGACTTGGGAAGCATGACATAACTTTATATTAGTGGATACATCTGTGTCTGATGATA
>JAGDQP010054696.1:0-13293 GCA_022664845.1 Lepisma saccharinum
ATAAAAATAAAAATAAAAATAAAAATAAAAATAAAATAAAATTAAAATTAAAAAATTAAAATAAATAAACCTGTAGACGAATTGTCCAAACAAGAAACTATTTAAGTAGTGATCAGAGCTGTAAAAGTATGTAAAAAGTGATAAAAATGGAATCACTTGGGGTGTATGAAAGACGGTTTTTAAATATAAAAGGAATGCACTTTTTTTTTACAGTGTGCTTACGTACCTTAGACACCTACATCAGTTTCGTTAGATGTTAAATATATTTTATCAGTTTTGTTAAATGTGCACTTGGATAAATGCTTAATAGATGAACTGTTATTTGTACAAATCAATTGCACTTCTTTTCACCTTTTTTACCTTCTCGGTCAGACTGATATTTCTGCCGGCAAAGATAGTCGCTTAACTTTTAGAAATAACATTAAAAGTTCACTTTAAATATAACAGAAGTACTGAAATGAACTGCGGTTACGTTTTATGGTCATTTAGTGCTATAATAATGGATGCTGACGGTAATAAGTTCACACGCGTACACCAACACATACAGGAATATAGAGAAAAATCGTCATAGTCGGAAATGAGTTGTGCTTAAGGCCAAATCCTATATGAAAATAAACATTTCGCGGCTGCAGGTCGTAAAAGAGACAACGCAAGACCCGTGTAATTAACGAGTAATAGTTTGACCTTCCTGAGGCATTAATATTTCACACAGGGATTTATTTCAGTTCTCTTACAACATGCAGATTGCCTGTGCTGTGAGCCACTATGTGGATGCTTCTAGAAAGCTTAAATGGTTTCTACGTTAAAGGCATCGCTGACTAAAACACATGTGAATGTGTTTGATCTTAAAAGCAGTACGTGTTTTGGGCAAATTTTCTGTTTCTGTAATTCTTACGGTTTTGCTTCAATGATATTGTAGTTTACGGTACAATTAAATAAAATAATGTGAGGATATCTCTGAAAAGATATTCCGAAAGTTTACTCAGCTATCTCTTTCTAGTAATTGATTTGGTGAGGGAGTCGCCATGCAAGGGGTTTTTCCTTTCCCTTGCATGGCCCTTTGCCGAAAAATGCTGGATTTTGGGGTTAAATATCTCAAATGGGTCCTCATGAAAAAATCTAAAATTTGGTGTCGAGGAAGCCTTGTAGGAGAAAGAGGGGTAAGGTGGCACCCTAAGTTAATTCATTTTTTGTGATCTTATTTTCTTGCAAAATGTACGAAATGTTTACAGAATAAAATATATTGAATATAAGTTATCACCAAAAAAATTCCCTGTAATATGAATTTGAGCAGTAATTTGTTATATTTTTGTTTTTCTGCAACTCTACGAAATGATCATTTTACCCTACATAGAGGAGTAAAGTGGCCAAATTGGCCATGAATACTACTTCTTCAAGAATTCTTCAATAATAGCACAATGTAGGGGAAATCAATGATTTGTTTTAGAAATTTGTGTGTTATTAAGGAAAGAACAATTCCTGGAATATCATCTCCCTTTCCACACACATTGGAAGTGACATTTACTTTACACAAATCGTGATTTTATTGTTGGATCAAACACACTATTCTTATTAATTCGTACTTTATATGCATTAAACCAGGGTTTCTCAACCTGGGGGTCGCGACCAACAAGGGTGTCCCTGGATGTGTGCAAGGGGGTCGCGAGAGAAGGTGAAAAAATAAATTTAAGTAGGATTTTATAGGTTAAAACTAATAAATTTCAAAGAAAGTATATTTTATTTTGCTTGCTTTTTTTTAATCACTAAAGATAATGTACGTAGTTTGCTAAATAGTTTTGGATAATATAATTAGAATATTTATTATAAATACAGGAAATAAATTGTTGTGTTTTGAAATGATAAGCAAATATTACACAAAATAAAATAATTGTGGGTCACCGGCTAGAAAGCATGGTGAAAGGGGGTCGCCGGCTAGAAGGAACGTCTAAATGGGGTCGCAGGATGAAAAAGGTTGAGAAACGCTGCATTAAACAATTGAGTAATTGTAATATTAATTGTAGCATATGCGTTAATTTAATATAATACCACTGGTACACATGGTTTAAGAGGGTAAAGTGAGTGACGACCTTACCCATTCGGCAGCCATTTTAAATCATGCCACTTTTGCAGCAGCAACAGTTCCACGCTTGCAGAATTTTGCACCTCATCGAAATTAACGTTGAACACCAAATAGTTTGATAAACTATAATTGCAAAACGTTAATTTAAGCCCTATATGAATATTTTTAAGAAAATATAATACTTATCTTAGATCAAATATAGCAAAAATATCAATAACTTTGTCAACTTTCGTCATAGCCACTTAAGCTATTACTAGTTCATTACAACTATTGAAGTACTGTAGATGGATACCGTTTGCTTGCGGCACACGCAAGGGAAGAAAACGCCCCATGGCCACTTTGTCCATCATGACTACTTTACACATCCTTCCCCTATATGATCAAATGTCAGTAAAAATTGCAATTTTTATTTTCGAGTGATTTACTAATAGAAGTTAGTTCATTAGAGTTAAAATTCCGCCTTTCAAGTAGTGTAGTAATTAGAAGCTACATATAATCTACTTCCACTGACCAAATCACCTTGAAATAGAAATTGAAATTTTGGTTATGAGTTGGTCAGAAACAAGGCTTTCCTGACACTAAATCTAAGATTGTTTTTCATGAGGACACATTTAAAATATCTAAGCCTAAAATCCGACATTTTTCGACGAAGGGCCGTGTTTGAACTCCTGTAGAAAAAGAGGGATGTAATTCAGCGCAACAAATTTTTGTATACAGACACTCTGTTGGCATTTCAACATATTACAAAAAAATGCAGCCTTATATCTAAGCTTTACAGAAAAATGGTAGCCGCTTCGAAAATCCGCTTGCACTGACCAAACCACTTCGAAATCGATAAAAGCTGCAATTTTTGTGAAATGTTGACACATACAAAGCTTCCTTGACACCAAGTTTCAGATTTTTTTTTCATGAGGATTCATCTGAGATACTTATGCCCGAAATCAGTCGTTTACAGGCGAAGTGCCATGTTTGAATCCCGTAGAAAATGGACGAGGGTGATTTAAGGCCATGATGTTTTGCATGCAGGTATTCTATTGGTAGATCTAAACATTAAAATATGCAGCCTTATATTCCACTCCTTCACCCCAAAAAATTGATTTAAATATCCAATTTTATACAATTCGTTACTCATTTCTCAGCCTATATTTTCAGAATAAAGTAATTCCTTTTGAGAAATGATGCTTCCAAATCTTTAAAGTGTACTTCAGAAGCTACGCAACGGTTTTTGTTTCAGATCTCTAGCTCTTCTGGTTTTCCAGACATTGAGGCTTCCCTACATATCGATGGGATCAAAAGACGCCATCCACCATGTTGGGAACATGTCGCCCCGACAGAAATAAGGTCATAACATTTTCTTCTTTGAAAAGTTGTTCTGATATCCTCAGACGCAGATGAACTCATGTACAAAAATAAGATTTTTCTAAAATAGTAATGCAACCAATGTTTTATGATTTTACGTGGAATGACTCTTTTTATAGTCAATTTTATTTTGAAATTTTACCGCACTTTTCATGATAAAATTGAATTTGTTTAAATAATTAGAATATATGCTATAGGTCACTGTTTCACTTTCATCACGCGAAACTTTTACTAGCAATAATGTGTTCACATCACATTGTAAGCCGATCGGCCATCGGCACCTAGGATTTCTCCCTTGTAAGATTTTTCTCTCCGATCTTTAGATCCATTTTCTCTGAACTACTTCAAGATAATGTTCTTCCATGGTGCCTCAGATTTGTGAGTGAAAACAAACAGAACTCTCTCTAAGAATAATATGAGATCTCGTAGTATGGATTGATAGCAATTGAGTTCAAGAGGCACAATAAGATGTTTGTAATAACATAAATTGACTACCACACTGTAAAAAATGGTTTCTTAAAATTGAGAAAAAGTTCTTCTCTGTGCAATTAATTTAAAATGAGAACATGTCTGTTTAGAAATAAGTTCAAGCCGATGTGTTCTCATTCTAAATTAATGTTGATATCTCATTTCTAAGAAAATTGTTTATGGGCGCACAGATAAGAATTATTTTCTCAATTATAAGAAACAATTTCCTTTACAGTGCACATAAATGAAACCATCGAAGTCAGTTACCTTTTATAAAATTAGAAGAGATTCACTATTTCCAAAAACGTATCTCGCAAAGAGTATCATTCGAGTAGATAATTTATAAATTGTGTAAATTAACATTGATTACTGCTTCATCTGGAGGCAAAAATATAGTAATTACATATTCACAACTTTTACCACAACGTTCAAGCTCCATTGAGCACGTATGTTTCAAATGCTCTCCGTTCAGTAAGATGGGGTAAAAAAGGAAAGAAAGTTAGTTCATCGAAGCGTTTCAGGGCGAACAGTGACAGATTAGATTAGACCGTGACTGCGAGTTCCGTGGGATTCCTGCAAACGCAGTTTCCTCCGAGGACTCGAGCTGTACAACATCAGGTAAAAGAAGCAACAGTTTTGGACTCAGACGTCATTCCGGGAAGCACGGAAATTTAGCAGAGACTCAGACCAAATATTACATTAGCAATGCGCTCAATGTTTTTTCTCCTTCATTACCCCAACGCGTGAGATTAAAAGTAGACAACCAGCCCCGATTCAATTTTTCACCAAGGAAAGAAAAAAAAACATACAAAGGAGAAATGGAGAAAGTGAAGTAAAGAGAGAGTGTGTGTTAATGTATGGGTGGGTTTTCGAGAGAGAGAGAGAGAGAGATGAAATTTTCTAACTAATTGTGGGAACACAAACATGTGTAGATCATGAGTTTTGTGCAAGACGGATTGAATTCTCCGACCAACGTTTATAATTGTTGTAAGGAACCAGAAATTGTATATTGTGACCCACGAGATACGTTCATAGTTTCTTTTTTCAATTCCCCCCTTAACCACTAGTAATATAAACTTTTCGTGTTGAAATAAATTTCACATAAATTATGTTTATTGCCAATTCGTTTAAACAAGCAGGTGCGTTGTTGTGGGTAGTTACAGAGTTTTGATGCACATCGTATATTGCTACTGTTTAAAAGGGGCAATGTTTCGAATGGATCTACTTAGGAACAATTCGATTAAGTATTTTATACAACACACAATCAGGGCCACGGTGGCTCAGTTGTTAGAGCTCTCACCTCTGGTGCTAGGTGTCGTCGGATCGATCCCTGCTCATGTCATGTGAGCTTTGTGGTGAACAAACACCGTGTGCGTGGGTTTTCTTGGGATGCTCCCGTTTCCTCCCACTTTCTTCATTCCAACATCATCCATACGGCCTGAGCCATAGTTGCCTAAAGGCCTTAAAATAAATTCAAATTCATAAACAACACACAATCCATGTGGTTTCCCGAAATACAATTATTCTCTTACCCTGGACAAACGTATCCAACCGCTCAGAATTTATTAGGTGAAAGTTGTGTGAGCCAATACATTTATGTTCAGTAAGGTTTGGAGCGTGTTACCTGCCTTAATGGTACATTATCTTCTGTTCATTAAATTGTTAAAGTACATGTGTTACTTATACTATAAACTGACTTTTCTGCTTAGTACATTTTCATCTATGCTTCTTATTGCTAATATTATTTGATTTGATTTATTTGTCTAATCACGTACAAGTAACATAGTGATAATCGGCATGATTGTTTGTAATTGCTTCCTGTCGGATGAAGATGACGTCCTAAGGAAGATACCTACAGTTTTATGTGGGCTCAAAACCACTTATGTCCACAACGGGAATCGAACCCGGAAACTCTGGATTACAACGCAGCGAGCGTTACCACTCACTCACAGGGGACACAGTCCTCTATTGAACGTCTTAGTGTTTCTCAACTTTTGTGTCGTGGAACCCATAGTAAATCTTGCTGCAATCTAACGAGTGGCAGTATCGAAGGTAGTTGCCTCCAGAAAGTATATGCATTGAAAGATCTTCATAAGAAGCATTTAATGACTTATTAGTTAGAGACGGTGAATGCTCCGTGAGTAGTTAGCATACTTCCCGTCAGTTTTCACACTTTGAGCACACTATACTCCACACAAAATATTATCAAGCCTTTGTTTACCGACAATGAACAAAAACGTAAGTGAACTCAAAACTTTGTTATGGACTACAATACCTTTTAACATCACAACAGAGCTTCTTGCTAAACATATTACGTGTAACTGTTACATGTTGTCAGGACGTGAACTTGGTGCCTTCTAAATTGTTATGAGATCAAATGAAATTAATTATATGGACTAAAACAGCAAGTTGCTATAAGACACATATCGACTAGTAACACCGGCCATAGCTCATTTGGTATAGCATTGGCTTAGCAGTCGGAAAGTCATGGAAAAGATCCCAGCGGATGCTCATAGTGGCTAAGATATTTCCATGGGGGATTCGCAATCATTACAGGAAAATGCCGGGATGGTAGGTACTAACTAGACCTTGGAAGAGAATATTCCAACATCCTCTCATACACACTATTCCAGCCTAAGCCTGAGATGCCTCAAGGCTATAAATACAGATATGTTCACATTCAATATTTATTTCAATGTCGTTATTTATTTTGTACAAAATTGTATCGGAATCTGTTTCAAATTAATTCTAATTACTTTTTAATGAATTCCTCGTTCAGTTCACTTATGCTTTTCAACATCATTTTTTTTTCAGCTTGGTGGCAGGGCGCTCCATCATTCATAAGATGAATGGATCGTGACCACATCAGGCTACAATACGTGGGAGTAGTTGATATTGAAGAACGTTTAGAATGTGTCTTGCTGCATTATTTCCTTTACTATATAAAGTGTTCCAGGTCCGAAGACAGACGTTACACTCCAAACCATGATTGACATCGAATGATTTACACATTGCAACTTGAACATCTCCCCAGGCCAACGGCGAATATATTGTCAGCATTCATCAGATATAGTGAAACATTTTCTCCCATTCATTAGAAGTCCAATGTTTTGGTCCTTGTGAAAACTGGAGACGCTTCTTAGCATAATTGGAGTATCCGAGACTATCTAAAGCCTTCTTTACTCTGTGTAGAGAATTTTGTCCACTTTTCCGTGGTCGATGTGACTAATTTGTCTCCTAAACAAAGAGTTCCTGTAACACTTCCGGGATGAATTCCTGCACCATAATCAGACATATTTGAAGCAAATGAGCGAAAAAACGTGTATGTTACATTTTGCCTGTATTGAGAAAAACGAAAAAAAAGTTGAAACTTGTCTGCAGAGTGCTGTGGCGCTGAATGATGTCACATAGACTTTTGTTCCATCAATCCAACCCACTGTTTAAAACGCCTACTTTTTCATAGCAGTGATAGCACTAACTGCTATTTTCAAATATCTGTGAAATAGCAGTTTAGGAAAAACCTTTCTAAATGGGAGTATTTGTTCCCAACTTAAGAAACAGTGTAAAATCACAATTTTAGACTAACCTAATTTTATGTAGCTTATTATCTGAATAGTAGAGTAAAGGCCGCTTTAGACGATACAATTTCTCGTACGATGAATCTTAGCAAAAGCAGTATGCCAGCGTAAAAAAAAGGTATGTATTTATACCATAGCACCTTGCCTTATTGTATCATTCTTGCTTTCACACTCTGGCACTACGGTTAATCGTTAAGATTCATCGTAGCATAATGCTGTCGTCTTAAGCGGCATTAATAGACTGCCGTTAGGACTTGGTAGAGTAGTTCATATTATAACTGTGGAAAACTATTGTATGTAATTATCGGCGCTTTTAGAGATTTAGTTACATATTCTCTTCGCGAATAATTAGTACAAATATGATTAAAAGTTAATCGTTAGTTGAAACTCCTTCGGCTATAAATGAGAACTATTTGACAGTACAAACGAGAAGACTAATAAAAATACGTATTACATAATAATTGCTTCGGATTAAATTTATTTATAAGCTTTTGACACCTTTGTCTCAGGTGGGGGTAAGTTGAGCAGAAGATAAGGAAAGTATCAGCCACATCCTTACTTAACCGCAACATCCGTGTTCGATTTGTACAATTTCCAGAGAGGGAGAAGAATTCGTGAGATATGGATTATACGATATTTTGTGATCTTCTATATCCCAGACTAGATGTATATATCTGTCAACAGAGTCAGGGAAGTTTTTTTGTAGAGAGGGGGAAATCCCAACCATCCTCCGCTACAAATAGAACACTGCGTAGCATCACAGAATATCCCTGGAGAATCTGAGGGAGACCTTGGGAAACTTCGGCTGCGGGCTTCGAGTTCGAATATTTTATTTATGGCCTTCAGGTATCTAAGACTCGGGCCGGGATAGTGAAGGGAAAAGGATGCGGGAAGGTGTCAGCCAGGATATGTTGAAGGTATCAACCGGCATTGTCCTGTTGAGGCAGAAAAGCCCCTAAAAATTCAGTCAGGACGATCGGTCGCTAGGATTGTACATACGATCTCCAGAATGCTAAGCCAACGCTTTACCACAGGGTTGCGGGTTTCAAACCCATGACCGTTCAGAAGGCCGTGACGTTACCGAAGCGCACAAAATATTATTATATGGTATAACGAAATGAAACATTAGGAAAGTACTGTTCTGTTTGTTTCTGCTGATAATGGACAGACAAAGAAAATGACGTTTCGTTCGAGATAGAACGTATCGCCTCAGAATTCGATACCAGAACCAATTGTTACCGTTGCTGTGAATTACAGTAAATCACGTGGTCAACAACAAAAAAACGCACTTGAATTAACTTAACTTAATCTAACTAATGGTTAGTGAACTTTATATAATTTGAAAATGCGTATATGTATAAAAAAGAAATTTATTTTGTCTATAAATATCACCCCGCCAAGAACAGAACCCGGGTCACCGGATTAGCAGTCCGATGCAGTGGCCACATCGCCAAGCGGGAACTTATTAGTGCGGGTTTGTCATTGTTCTTCATGGAGAACTGATGCATGACTCGGCCATGAGTAAAAACATGTGGTATTACGCGGCCGATATTTCCTTCCCAGAATGACTCCTAGAAATAGAAACTGAAGTAACAGCTTTCACCTGCTCTTTTCATCGGTGTGCTGTTGTTAATACTCTTCGTGAAGTTTGAAAAAAAAAACTAGCAGTAGGAGTTTTCTACTTTTCATCAGTTGTTCTTCGCGAAGTTTGAAAAAAAAAAGCTAGCAGTAGGAGTTTGCTACTTTTCATCATTCGTAGCAGTGATAGCAATTTAGCCAAAGTAGCAGTAAAAAAATAGCTGCTGTGCTATTTTTGCTCATCCATAGTGTTAAGCATGCGGGAAGAGCATTTTACATAGACTTTTGTTCTTCCTTTTCTCTAATGCATTTTGCTCCATAAATTTCTGAATACCGAGGCTATTTGTTGCAATATGCTCAAACCCAGTACAGATACATATCAAGGACACATTGGAGACCTTTGTTTCGAAAATAACTCCATTTTCATCAAAGTATCACATAGACGTTTGTTCGCGCATACGCCTCATTTATGCCTAAGTCTTTAAAATGACTTTTCTGCTCCTAAAAGACAAAGTATTGCGTTTTTTAATGCTTATTGAAGGACAGCTCACGTTTTCGCCCACTCCTTCAAACCCTGTTTTGCTGATTTCTTTTTGTTTCTCTCTCATCACAAACACAGATTTTAAGTATTTTCTTACATACAATCACTCTACAAGAAATTAGTTTTTGTGTATATCTTCCTTCATCCAGAAGAGCTTTCACAAATTCAACTTCATGCGGGGAAAGTCTCTCTGGCCTTCCCCATTGTGTCCATAACTTCACAGAAAACTATAAATATACAATCAGTCACGTTAAAAACAATTTATAAAGATCAACTGGAACTGTTTGAAGTTATGATTATCATTTGCAACTGTAAAGAACAACGTGTTATATTGCTAACTTGTTGGCTCAAGACACATTAGCTATATTATAACTGAAGCATGATCTGCAAAACCCCCTCCAGCTGCCATCTGCGGTTCAAAAGTGATGCAAGTACTCTAGTTGTAATGTACTGGTGCAGGATAAAATGTTAGTAGTTTGACCGTAATATTAGATGCTATAGGCCTTCGTAATTAAATACAAAAAAGAAACTGAAATTTTCTGTAGAGAGTCTAATAAACACATCTGTAAATTCAACTGAAGTTTTTTTTTTTTTTTTTTTACAAAAAACAACAGTAGTCAATTCTCATTTATTTTTCATGAGAGCAAGAAAAAACCCTTCCAAATGCCATGTTTTGCTGAAATTTCCAATCCTGTTCACACACGTATTATGTGAACAGATTAAATTAGAAATGTAGTGAAATTCAGTCAAAATTAGGGAGTTTGGAAGTTTTTTTCCTTGCTCTATTAAAAAAATGTAAAAGTGGCTGTTGTTTTCTGTAAAAAAAAAACAACGTTCAATTCAATTCAGAAGGCGATGTGTGAAATTCTGAAACCAATGAGTTGTTCGCACATAAAGAAGGCACTCATGAACTTGCGTCTCGTTTTAAAATATATGAATAGTTTTTTTTTTAAAGGGCATCAATCCACAATTTGATTATTTTTTGTTATCAGGGTTTCAGAAAATACACTTACAGCTACACGTGTTGGTATATTAAAATGGAATGAATAAATTAATTCCTCTAAGTTTTGTAGTGAACTGAAAATTTCATATTCTTTTTAAAAAGGCGTCAGTTAAGGACTTATCCATAAGGACACTGGCTTATCTATCAGGAAATGTTTCCATCAAGTGCAATAAAATTAAGGATTTGGAAATACTAAAGCGTTATGTGCCTGATAAGTACTTAGAAAACTATGATGAGATATTAAAGTGGCATGTAAATCATGTAAACCAAGACGAATGACTAAACTTACTGTCGGATGATGTTATTTGTTATCATAAGTGTTTCAAACGTTAGAAGAATCTAATTGATAAAGTATGCATTCAACATTATGTTAGTTTAGAGACACAAATGAATGACAAATAAAAGGAAATAAATGGCAAATATAAGGAAATGAATGGCAAATAAAAGGAAATGAATGGCAAATAAAAGGAAATAAATGGCAGAAAAGGAAATGAATGGCAAAAAAATTTAGTAGTCGCACTTTTTCTTCCATTTTCTTAAAAAGTCATCAGTCTGCAAATTTTACTAACCAATAAACATATTCACATATCAATAGCAATACAGTCACATGACTCAGAATCACATTTGAACCATCCAACCTAACTTACATAGAATTTATCTCACTTTATTCATTTTCTATTTTAAAAGGTTTTTCTCAATAACCCAAAAACTTGTATTCCTGGACTGATGACCTTTAAAAATTATGTACAATTAAAAGTACTTGATTAGGAAATTATGTACAAATAAAAGTTACAAATGGAATAGCATAATTTTAATAAATTGCTTCATAAAATATTGCCCAATAATTCATCCTCACAAGAACTAAATTAAATATAATAAATGTTAGTTGTTGAATTCTTGTGAACAGTAAGTATTTCTATTTCTATTTTTACTATTTATTTACTGATGCAAGGATGATATTTCATTTTTTAAACAATGTTTAAACTATTAAAAACAAAGTTTTAAAGTTGTTGCTTAGGTAAATGAGCTGAATACATTTTCATAAACACGAAAGCAGACATATTGATCGCGTCACCTCAGCCGAACGTCAACAAAGATACACAAAAACTTTCACTATTAATGCAGAGATGGTACTGACGAGTTTGATCAACGTTTTCTGTGGCTCTGGAAAAAGAACACGAATTTATGTGAGGAGGAGAATTTAACAGCAATTAATGTAATTTATTAGTTCTCAGATCATACGACGCAATATTCTAAGGGTGTAATAACAATGTCCAACGAAAATAAAGCCTAAAGGATGATCTTAACACATGCATTGTATAGGAATGAGAAAACGACGAAACTTTTCTGCTGCACACTCACTAAATTCAAAGAGCGGAATATTTCATCTTCTTAGAGCGGAAAGAAGGACCACTCATTTTAGAGCGTATTTTCAATAAAAAAGAGTGGTTTTCAACGATGCCCTCTCGCTTTGCATGAAAAAAATGTGATCTTTCAGGATGGAATTACGATGTTTATAGATGTTATTTATTCTTCAAATTTGGGAGAGTTATTTCTCAACTTTTTAGAGTGGTTCACAGTGCATCGTGGCTACTAGTTAAGTTTGTTCTCCGCCATTTGTTACCATGAAGGTTATCAAAAAAACAAAGTCTTACTGAGAAGTAAAACGCTTTTAGTTAAAAATGTCAAGAGAAGATCTCACAATATTTCTCAGTGACAAAAAAATACATACCAGATGACGTCAGGAATAAGATGTATACATTATGCAAGGAATATTTAAAGATCGTTTTCAAATACCTGACAAGACGAAACAGACCCTTTTCGAGGGCGTTCTCTCTCAGTTGACTGTTTAGTCTAGAGCATAAGGCGCTGATTGAAAGGTAGCGAGTTCAAATCAAACTGAATTCATGTTATTTTTATACTCTTTTTCATTAATGAGATGACTACTAATACTTTGTTACTATTTGTGAATAAATTTAACATTTTATTCCTTCTATTTCATGTTCAAAAGATTAAAATTCATCTAAAAAAGATTATGCATACGTTCCTATAGAAAGGAGCTACCATAGATTCTATTCTTTTTCGAGCGGAAATTTGTCATCTTTTCTCTTAAGAAAATCCACTCTACAAGAGTGGTTCCTCTTTACACTCTCGAAAGATGAAATATTCCGCTCAAATCAAGCGGAATCTCGCTCTTTGAATTTAGCATGCATACATACACAGTAAAGAACAGTTTTTTTTAATGGAATAAAAGTTTTTATCTGTGCACCGAGAAACAATTTTCTTAGAAATGAGATATAAGCATTCTCATTTAGGGTCTAATGGAAAATGAGAACATGATGGTTTGAAAACAAAATCACTGTTATTTCCAAACCCGTATGCTCTCATTTTAAATTAAATAAAAATGCTGATATCTCATTTCTAAGAAAATTGTTTCTCGCTGCACAGTTAAGAACTTTTTTTTTTCTCAATTTTAAAAAACCGTTTTTTACTGTGTATATACAGTATATACAAGCATAAATAGCCGATGCAGGAATAAAAAGAGTTTCATTGAATTTCGTGGTAAAATGGCGACATGTACACTATCTGTTGCTCTTTCGTGGTATTTCAAGATTCATGTTACGAAAGACGGTGGGGGTAGGGTTGTAGAGAGAAACCAACAAAAGGTAAAAGTCCATACAACGAA